>PVIH01025163.1:0-21227 GCA_004025045.1 Sigmodon hispidus | reverse complement strand
CCTTCCCCTTTTTCTTCTTCTTCTTTTACAAGAAGATTGGACCTCAGGTACTGAATACATTCCTGGCAACTGACTGCTACTTGATCCCAAACAGATCATTTGGGAAGGAAGAAGCATGCTGGGCCTTAGAGATGAGCAAAATGACTCAGTGCCCACTGCTGCCTTTGGCCCCAGCAAAGCCTGAAGTCATCCACCATAGGGGTAGTTTCCAGTCAAAGGGTTGCGAACAGGGCCACTTATCTGCTCAAGCCCATCTGAAGATAAAAGACAGTAGGTCAGGGATAATGCAAGCAGCCCCTCCCCCACGAGCTAGAAATTAACAGGCCCCCCAATCAGGGCATTAAAACATAGCTCTGCCAACATGTGATTTTGGTAAACAGAGTAATTTGGGCTTTGGGAAGGCATGAAAATTCTGTCAAGATTATAATGTCTTCTCCCACAGACCTTAATTTCTTCTGTCATGGAGAATATGATTAAGTTCTGTCCCATTTGATTGTAGGGAATGTCAGTTCCCATTAACAAAAGAAAAGGGGGATTCTGCAATGTGTTCCATGGTTTAACCCCTGTGGGCAAGGAGGATTTTTTCCTGCCCTAACTGCTCATCTGTAATCCTCAGGCCATTTGGCCCAGGCAGCTTATCTAATGAGTAGATAAAGAGTTAACCCCTTAAACTTATCTCTCCCCACAAGAGAAGCTGTTTTGTTTCCTCAGGGACAAGAGAAAAAGTGATAGCCGCATATGTTGTTTGTGTGTTTTGTTTTGTAATCCAGGGGGCTATACATACAGCCCATTACAATCTATGGGAAACTCTCTCCCTTGCATGAAAGGAAGCGGTTTTTTGATTCTTTGAGGGCAGCAGTGAGGAAGCAATGTCCCTTTTTGGCTGTACACAGCTTGGCCATTCAGCCCGTCTACTGAGGCATGCAGGTGTTAATCACAAGCTGGGAAATTCCAGTTCCAGCAGCTCACCTGTCTGGGTAAACATGACCACCTCGGCCTGGCCACTTCAATTCTGTTGAACTCTCTGCAGTTCAAACAGGGCACCTGGGTCAGTCTGCAGGCTTAGCAGGCCCTGCTGACCCTGGCTGGCCAGCAAACAGTTTATATTGGGGAGCAATCGAGAGATTTCCTCTGATAAGGATGCTATTACAGGCTGGCAAATGTAGAGAGGGGCCCAGTGGGCAGCTTTTGTCCAGATTGACCCCGGGTGAGCATGCTGGGATTATTGCTGATTGGAGATAAATAGCAACTGGTGATTTATTTGTTCAAGTGAAACCAACCAAGTTCATCCCTCAACACCATCTCCCATCCCTTTAAGCTGTCTTTTTTCTTTTTCTTCTTCTTCAGGGAAAAAAGACTTAGTGATTTGGGGAAGTCTTCAAATACTACCAGACCAGTGAACCCCATTACCCTTAGGATTCAATTTCCAGGCCTTACGGAGGCTCTGCAGTGATGGTGTCTGAGTGATGGGGCCCTGGTCCTCCCCAGCACTGGTCCCTTCCCTGGAATACCGTATTTACTGAAGTAGTTTCCTTTGCTACCACTCTTTACTGGGCGGCCCCTCACTAACCTTATTCCAGAGTCCTTGTCAACTGCAGGACAAGGCTAGATCTTCTTAGGACACTGTGGGGCCCTGAGTACTGATTTTTCACAGTCTTAGCACAATCACAAATAATTATTCATTAGTGACTATTGGTTAATTTTACTTATTTCCCATTGATAGGACTTAGTCTTCTATGTCTAGCACTGAGTGAAACAGCCCATATTTTTCTTGGCTCACATGTATGAGTAAGTGAAATGATGTGCAGCAAGAGAAAATCAACTGCCTAACAGGTCAAAATCTTTGTGTTGAATGTACACAAGCAAGGGAGTGGGTTTTCTTCCAGCTCCCTGTCATTATATATAGTATGAATTCCCTGTGCCTCATGGTTGCATCAGTACCATCCTAGCAAATGCCCTGCCTGACTTTGTGGACCCTCCCTTGCTTCTTGACGTCACCATCACTGGATGTGTACGCTGTTCCATGTTCTATACCAACAAAAGGCTTCCGAGACACAAATGCTCTGACATGCCTCCCACTAAATGGTGTCTGTGGGCCTTACTTTAAAACCTGCACTGTCATGTCACAGCCTCTTCATTCCATTTTCTGTGTGTGTGTGTGTGTGTGTGTGTGTGTGTGTGTGTGTGTGTGTGATCATGCCCACATATGTATGTGTATGCACACATGTGTATATGCATGAATGTGCAGGCCAGAGGACAGCCTCATGTGTTTTGCCTCAGGCACCAACCACCTTTTTTGGAGACCTGATTTTTCATTGGCTTAGAACTTGCCACATATGCTGGGCTGGGTGGTCAGCATTCCGTGGGAACCCTCCTATGACTGCCTTCCCACAAGCATGTTCCACTGTTGTTCCTATGTTTCCTCTGTGAGGACTAGGGATTGAACTCAGGTCCTCACGCTTTGCTGACAGAACACTCTCCCCAGCCCAAGGCCTGAGTCATGAACAGACTGAACATTCTCCGTTCTGAGGTGCCATTAGCTGGAGAGCAGGCATTCCCTATGATGTGATGCATAGTTATACTGGAGGATAATGTAAGCTTGTTCTCCTTCTGTGTGGGGTTTTCTGACTTGGTTTTCAGAAGATTCAGTGTTTTGGTTTCTATATTTAGAACCCCTGGTCTTTTTGGTATGCTACAAATCACACGGAGCCAGGACTAATTGGAAGCACTTGTACTTAAAAATTAGTTTCGAGAATAAAAACCTTCAGAGGTTTCCATATTGTATTCCACTGGAGTATCATTAAGGGAGGCAATTACTTATCAGGATGTACTCAAAACAACTTTATTGCATTCAAAGGAAATAATGGAAGGTGTCTCTCCAAATTACCAGGCAGGAGCCCTGGAAATTATTTAACATCATTGTTGGCATAAGGTAGGCAAGTCAATGAGTGGAACAGGATTCCTGTGGAGGACCACCTAGTATGCATGAAATGATGGACATGTGTCATTCATAAGGCCCCTTAAGTCAGGCCTGACTATTTTCATTTACCTGTGATGAACCTTGAGATTCTGAGTTGCTTTCAAGTACTTAGGTGACAAGTAGAGGTAGGATGCCAGTCAGCAGGTGACAGATGCCAGTGGCCTGGATGTCACCACTCTCAGTAAAGCCCAGTCCATGGTATAAAAAAGTAGCACCTCCCTGGAAGAAACTTCAGAGGGCCCTGTACTCAGTACCACAGAGTGTTTGTGTGCAGACAACCACACACAGTCCGTGCTGCAATGCTGATGTCCCAGGGGAGACCAGCTGCTCCAGGAGGCAGGAATGCACGGGAAGAAAACTTGGTCTGCCTTCCAATTTAAATTAGAATTGCTTCCTAGAGACAGAAGTCAGGTGGATTGGCCAATTTATTTACTGTTTAATGCTACAATTGCTAAATAAATAATAGCAAAGTGTCTGCCGCTTTATTATCCAGAACACAAAGAGGCGTAAAGCAACAAAAGAAATTTGAAGGAATTCTTCACATTCACCCAACACAGTCTCTCTTTCTTCCTGTGTCTCCATCCCCCTTTCCTGTTAAGGGTTTCTGCTTTCTTCCTGCTTTCTCTAACCCTAACCCCATTCCCTCTGGAGGACCTGTTACCCCAAGCCTCTGCTCAGGAGAGCTTTGCCATGTGCATACAAGCTGGCCAGCCTCTGCTGCTAGCAAGACATGAATTGGAGTAAGAGCACCCGGAACTATGGCATTTTCTTCTCAAATGCACGCAGAAAGCTATGCCCAACTGCTGCCTTGTCTAATGGCAAATGGATGGAGGAAATTGAGCTTATTTGGGGAGGTTTGCTTTCTGATTGTAAAAGTCAGAAGTATTTATTGAAAATTCAGAAAGCCAAAAGGAGCAATCACCATTTTTACTCCATATAAAAGCAATCACTGTTAAATGTGTGCATTATTCTTGTAATTTAACAAATATCATATATACGCATATGTCACTATATATATTGTCCTTGTTATTATGATTCTCATTAGCATCAGTTTCAGTGGCTGCATCTTATTCCAGTGTGTGAACATACCTAAATATTCTGGCTCATATGTTCTTTGGTAAATGCTTGTCTTTTGTTGGTTTCTTTTTTTAACATTCATTTATTGAATGCTTGGTGGATCTCAGAGAACAACTTTCACAAGTCCATTTTCTCCTTTGTCCACACAGGTTTCAGGAATCGAACTCAGATTGTCAGGCTTGGTAGCAATCACCTTTACTTCCTGATCCATCTTGCTGGCCCACAATTATTATTATTATTATTAATATCATTATTATTGTTGTTGCTCAATATTGGTACCATGAACAACTATATACAAAAAATTCTTTCTAAAATTTTAAATTATTTCTTTAGAACATAATTTTAAAAGTATATATAAATTTATATATATATATAGAAAGAGAGAGAGAAATTATAATCCAAAAATTTTGTAAATTATAATCCAAAAAGTTTGTATTCTCTCCAAGTCCTATAGAAAGCAAAGAACCTTCCAACAAATTTTACAAAGAAATGTTAGAAAGCCAACAATCTCATCTCAGCTTTTCATTTATGAGAGCCTATTTTTACCCTACCTCTGACCACAGTCTGCACTGCACACATCACCTACCCAGAGTCACCGTTTTCTGCCTGCTGAATCCTATTCCTCTTTTATGGGAAACAAGCCTAACAAAGCCATTCTGCTATTGGTTCATTTAATCAGTCCCTGGACAGTGACTCCCAGGGTGTGAGCTACATGTTTGACCAGCACGGTCTGTGACCTAAACGAGCAATGGTGCTATGGGGAGACAGACACATAAACAAACCACTCTGCTAGGAAACAGTTGCTCTCATGCATGAGCCTAAGTGCACCATGGGCTCCTTCAAACCCAGGAGATAAGAACAGAGGAGGAGGAAGGACCGCAGAGGAGGATGATGTCTGACCATTCAACCCATGACAAAGTGACAGCCTCTCTTTTCTGACACTGGCAATTACAAACCCTGCCTCCCTGACTCTCCAAATGGCTCCACTCATTAATTATTATTTATTATTAGTTTTTAGTCTGTTGCAAATAACAAAACCAAAGTTTAGAGAAATAAACAATTTGTCCAGAAACTACTAATGAAAGTGATGCTACATGGAGCCCCAGATCTAAACTCAAATCTTTATATCTAGCTTATCCGGGATCAGCCACAGAGGTTTCACAGGCCAAGTGAGGCTCCCATGGACCTGAGCCATGACTTAATTCAGAGTGTATCCCTTCCTCACAAAGCTGCTGTCTCTGTCCCCCAAGGAGTGGCCTCCCAGCCTTTCTGTCTGATCATACTATGGAACATTTCTTCCTCCTTGAGTTTCCTTCCCCACTATATATCACCTTGCCTATCTGTTCTGTTCTTATCACCAGATGAAGGATGGAATTCTAAGATGATTCAGTGACTACTCTCTAGACCCAAACTGTGTCTCTAAAACAAGATGAGAGATGGTGACTTGTGAACCCCTTTTTTGATTTTCTGGCTATAAAATCCTACAAGAAAATGAACCACACACAGCTATTAGAACAAAAAGAAAACCAAAAATTTGGTTCAAATTGACAAGTCAAGCACTGGTGGCATCTTTCAGTGAGGAAGAAAGGAATGGAGGTATTCTAATGATGTGTTTTAATCATTTCCCTGGAGCACACATTTCCTGGGGAATGGAAAAGAACATCACATCAATTCTGTATACAAAACTACTCTAAAGACAGAGAGTCTTGTCTCACATTTTACATTAATTCCAGGCTGCTAACTTGCAACATTAGGCCCTCATGTCTCATCCAGCCCATGTTTTCTAGAAGTACACAAAGAAATCAAAATGACTCTTGCACTGCCAGAAAGTCTTTCAGAAAGAAGATACGTGTCATTTATCTGCCATGCCATTTCCAATCCAACTATACTCTACCCAATAGAAATTTCCACCTACTGATGCTGTCTGTGCTGTACCTCCTTAAAAGCACAGGGACCAAAGAGTCATCTTCTTATGCACTGGAAACAAGGAGAAGCTTCCACTAACTTTGCTGACCAATGTGCAGAGCTGAATAAAACTCACGGCTGCACCCAAACCTTCACTCTGCTCACCTCTTCCATCCATAAGCCTACAGCACCTTCCCATTGTTTGCAAAATCAGTCTCTACAGATTTGATTTTCCCTATTAGGGAAAAATATAAATATTATAAAATTTACCACTGTAACCACTTTAAGTGTGTAGTTCTTGGCATTAAGTTCATTAGTATTGATGTATGGCTATTAGCACATGGTAACAGGTGCTATGCTGAACCTATCAAAAAGTAACTAGCATTTCTGTCTTCTCCCATCCTAGGAGGCTAATCTGCCTTCTGCCATCATGAATTTGACTTCTAGGGTCTTCATACAAGTGGCATTTTGGCATTACTGACATCACTCAGCATCTATTTCTTCACATCTGGAATATTCCAGTAATTACAGCATCTTCAAGGCCCTTTCATGTCATACATGGATTAGAATAACATCCCTTTTTGAGACTGGATAACAGTCCTTGTATTCACTTGCATAATGTGCTAAGCCTCCCACATTATTGACTAATTTTCTTTTCTTCTCCTAACACAGGTTTGCATACCCCTAGCCCAGAGATCAGGCAGGAGTGCAATGACTTTTTCCAGAGAGTTCAAGTCTTTTTACCATTGGCCACCCCACATGGTGATTTCTCTAATGTAAATCCTGTGTGTTCTGTGGTCTCTGTTACATACTTGTGTCAGGTTAATAAGATGAGTCAGTGGGTGAAGGTGTTTGTAAAGAAGCCAGAAGGCCTTACCAGAGCCCAGATAACAATAGACAAAAGAACTGAATCCACAAAGCTGCTCTCAGACCTCTACACATGATGACTTGGTATGGAAACGCACATGAGCACCTGTGCACACAAGTACTTTATTTAAAAATACCCGTTTCACTGGACATGCTTCTAACTAGCTATAAAACATGAGCTCTCTTAGCTGCGTAGGAGACTAGTCCAGCCTCCAGTAAAGCAAGGCAGGCAGTTTTGTCAGTCATTTGGATACACTTTTTATTTTTTATGTATGCCTAAGCAAAATTATGGCTAATATGTATTGAACATGCATAAATAATAAAACAGATTGTATGTGTGATCTCAGTGTGAAACTGTAGCCATGACTAGCCTTTAGGGACACTGAACTATTTCTGATATAAACACTTGAGCAGTCGAGACATAGAACAACTTGGTTCAAAAATAGTAGGACAAATATCATTTTCTCTTGATTTTCCTTGTTAGCTATAACTAAAAAGTATACTTAATGGCATAAATAAACTGAAAATGATACAACTTCTCTCCTATCATTCAAATTGCTTCCTGAAAATTATGACTGAATATTTCTTTTTAAGATGTGCCATTAGTTCTTATACATCATTTTTTGTGGTTAAATTAGTAATAACAGCATTAAAATCTTAAGAACTGTATAGTACTATATTTAATTATCTCCTCCCATAATTACATTGATTAAACACGGCATAAGAGACCATAAAGATAGATAAAACATTATGGCTACACAACTTTTTTTTAATGTCCATAAAATGACTATTAAGCCGTAGGTGACTAAATTAATATCACCCATACGATTTTATGGGGTTTCCGTCTGAGTCCAACAGCATCATTGCAATGATGGCAGATTTTCTGCATAACAGTATTAAACTTGGAATGGCCACATTTTCCAAAAGAGAGTAAGACCACAGTTTGGCTCCATCAAGCGAGCCAAAAAGATGAAGTTTGTTTGAGCAATACTTGGCAGTGCTACCAGCTATACACACTACAATACAAACGCCACCCAGCTCCCCTCCCCAACATCAGTGAGCAAACAAATGAGTACCTGGTGTTCCCTACATCATCTACTTGCTTTTGTCTTTAAGTGATCTCCAGACACTTGGGTTTCCTCCGATGACATGGAAATCAGAGAGAGTTTCACATTGTGCAGGTGAAGAATGGAGCATCTGCAGCACCCAAGGACTTTCATTCTGAGAGGTCCATACTATCACATAGATGAAAGATCACTCAAAAATCCCAAAGAAAATAAAGCTCTAAAGAGCTAATCTTGTGAGGAGGAAAAGAAACTTTACTGTGATAAAGACTCCAGCTCCCGGAATCAGATTTTAACAATTAAAACATTCATATATGTGTATTGCGTATACATATATATGCTTAAAATCTTTTGAAATAGCAAAAACCTATCTAAATGTATTTATTGTCACTAAAATCCTGCACATGCTCATCTGCACTTATGAAATGAAGATATATTTTAATACCACATCAAATATTCTATTCAGTCATTCTAGATATTTTAAGAACCTCACTGGAATTGGTTAAGTCCTGTCTGAGGCGACTAGGACAGTAACATCAACACAACCTGTGCCGGCATGGAGCTGCCAGTATAGTGGATGAGCCAGGAAACAGTGACACAAATAAACCATACTAAGAGTCCTGCAATTGTAGTGAAGAGCACTTGGAGAAAGCATTTCACTTAGATTAGGTTTGGGCTCAGAGACCAGTAAGGTTTTCTAGAGGATGAAAACTGAAGAGGGAGAGGACAGACAGAAGCTGAGGTGGAAAACAGACCAAAGGGGAAAACATTCTAGCACGGGTGAGGCCCTAGCAGAATGGTGTTCTTGAAGGGTTCAAGGCTGCACTGTTCGCCACTGCACACAGATCCCTGCCTCATGTACATCCCAAGCTCATGGAATCTCTGCAGAGTGACTACTAAATCAGAGGAAGTATTGAGTATAAGTGGAGTGTAATAAGCAATAAAGGAAAAAGCATAATATTAGGCTCTTGGGTTGGTGAGAAGCCAGATCCTGAACACCTGACAGGCATATCCACCATCCCTCTGCAACACTCACAAACCAGTTATGTCTTCTTTTATTGCTAAAACTCACAAATTTCTCATATCGCAAAGCTTTTGTGTTGTTCTGTCTTGTTTGAAATGTGACATAGTAAAAACTTGGTCTCATTATGTAGTTGAAAATGACCTTGAACCCCTGATTCTCTGCCTCTGCCTACAAAGAGCTGCTATAGATACAAAATATGTAGTCATATCATATCTTTACGTAACACCCTCAAAGGCAGGAGACATTTCTCATTGATCTCTGTGGCCTTTGGCCCTTTCATGTTCATGGAATAAAAAGACACTTGGGGAGGGCTTAACAACAGAGTGTCTACTGTCTGGGCCTTTGGTGTCTTCCTTAGTCACTTTACATGCATCAGTTCATCCACACTTGAAAACTATGCAAATGCTTGCACATGTGTGTTAACATGTGTATATCTCTGACCACACCTGAGAAATCTTTCACAGAGGTGTATTTGTTACTTCTCTGTTGTTATCAAAATACTTAGTGAACAATCGAAGGGTGAAAAGATTGTTTTGGCTCACAGTTTTGGAGAGTTCAATCTTTCATAGCAGTATATATATATGTGTGTGTGTATGTGTGTGTGTGTGTGTGTGTGTGTGTGTGTGTGTACTCCCCTCCCCTTTCCTTCCCTCCTCTTTTTTCTACCTCTTTTGATATATATGATATATACACATTATCATATATATATATGAAAAGCCTAAGGCAAGATATAGCCCATGAACTTTCCCCCAATGAACTAGTTCCTCCAACTTGACTGTACCTTTCACCACCTCCCCAGTAACACAGTGGTTCTCAACCTTCCTAATGCTGGGACCCTTTTTTACAGTTCTTCAGGCTGTGGTGACCCAGCCCCAACCATAAATTATTTTATTGCTACCTCATAACTGTAATTTTGCTACTCATATGAATCATAATGTAAATGTTTTCCAATGGTTTTAGGTGACCCCTGTGAAAGACTCATTCAACCCCCAAAGAGGTCATAATCCACAGATTAAGAACCACTGCAATAACATCATCCTATTATATACCCACCAAAGTATTATTAATCCATTCCCCAGGCCAGAGTCCCCATGATGAACCACCTCTGGCAACAACATCACAGACACAGCCCACAGCATACTTTACCAATCTTCTGGGCAGCTCCCAATAGTCATTTGACACTGAGGATTAACATCAGGAAGAAACTTGTCCAGGATCATGTTCCTGATGATCACCAGTTTTTGGGTTTTAGACTTATATTCCATTCTTATCTGTTACAATATCTCATTTCCCTCAACTAAAATATAAATATTAGAACCCCCATTCACTTCTCTTTCAGAGAAAAACCTAAATTACATGCAAACTGAAGTCTTTCCGACTTAACTTTATCAACACTGAAATGTATGGTTCAAAGTGAATGTCCTTCTTGGGGAGATGGTAAAAATCAAAGTGCTTATGCTGTGGAGCAAGTGGATGACATAGTAAAAACAAAACCACCTCTTTTCATTAAACTAACTTTGAGATGATTGAAATTTTAAAGACTTTGCTACTGTGCCTTTGACTTTTCCTCTAGGTCTCCATGGCATTCCACCTGATCTGACTCCCTGGGATGCCTCATTCCCTGGTAAATAGGAAAGGGTAACAGACTTCCTCAAGCTGGGCTAGGAACCAGAAACTCAGACCACTGTGGCTTTTTCATTTTTTGGCATTCTCAATGAGCTTCGAAGTAAGACCTGAAGGTCAATTATTATATGGTATTCTTTTGGAGGGAAGAGGGGTAAAGAATCAGAATAGAAAGTTTCAAAATAGCGAAAGCCATCACTAAAACACTACTATGGTCTCCTTATCTAGGCTAAATTAGTCTTTGTAAATTAAAAAAAAAAAAATTGTTACTAAGCTCCAACCAATGACACAGAAATAAATTCTGAGAAGTGGGTGCCATGTTCAACTGCTTAGGACCCTTTACAATTCCTGTTAAAACTTGACCCCAGAGCAGAAATACTGAGTGGGCATGAGAGAGAGCTATACTTATAGATAAGGTCAGTATCTTTAGAAGGGAACATGGTGGGCAAGATCATTGTGCCCTGTACTCTACAATGTGAGCACATAGCCTCCATAACAGTAAAAAGTTACTTTTTGCAGTTTATAAATTTCACAGACTATGGTGCTTTGCTATAGCAGTGGGAACAGACTAAGCTAGTGGTCCATACCTAAAATACATTTGGCTTTCATGATTAAAGATAATACCACATATGCATGTATAAGATATGGGGGATGAAAGCAAGATTTCTATGTATGCTATCTTGGGAAAATGTCTTTAGTTGGTACATTTTGATTCCTCCTGCCTCAAAGAGACAGAAAGAGAGACAGGGAGAGAGACAGAGAGACAGAGACAAAGAGAGACAGAGACAGAGAGAGAGAAACAAAGAAAGAAAATTATTCTGTATTTAGTTACAGTGATACAAATAGCATCTTTTAAAAAAATGTTCTAAATGGTAGGCCAATTTCAAGTGAAACTGGGGGAGTATAGGAACAAAGAAAACAGGACATAGTTATTTTCTTTATCCAAATCACTAATCCCTTCAGAAAGGAATGCTACAGTATCTCACACCTATGAAATGCTTCCAGTGTACCATAAAGCATCTCACTCCCCAAGGATACATTTGACCTTCATATCAGACCCTGTAAGATGCTCACACTGCTCTCCCTTTTACAGATGAGGGTGCTGAACCTGACAAACTGGACAATTTGAAATCACAGGACTAATAATAGGCCAGGATTTGACCTTGGGGCTCTGATGTTAGACTCTTCATGATTAACATCAACAGAGCAGAAGATGGAGAAAGGCATATTTAAAAAAAAAAAAAAAAAAGAAGAAAGAAAGGAAGGAAGGAAGAAAAAGAAAAAAAAACTTGAAAGGACAGTTGAAGCCAGATGGGGGAAAGGCCTGGGAAATCAGTCCAAAAGTTGCAGGAGAAAAATAAATTAGCAAGTAATTGAAAAGTTCTGGGTAGAGAAGTGGCTTTGTTGAATGCAGGTTGAATACAGACATTTGACTACATTTTTTTTTTGAAAATTCAGTTATTAACAGAAAAAAATACATGACATTCATCACCCTGAGACTGGCTTAATTCACCTACTGATTGTCCCCAGTTCCATTCATTTTCCCATAAATGCCACAACATAATTTTTATGGCTGAACAGTGTTGAATAAACATTGGTATACAAGTAAAACTTATCATATACATTAAATTGTCTTGTTTAATGTGTATGATTAACAAGAAACAGTTCATTTATTGATCAACAGAATAGAATTGAGGACCAAGCTATAAGGTCATTCACCTAAAGCCACCAGATTTTTTGTTTTACAAAGGTGCCAACAATACACATTAAGGACAGAATCTTTAGCAAATGGTGAAACTGGATATCTACATGTAGAAGAATGAAACTTGATTCTTCCCTCTCAGCCCACTTACAAATCGATACTAAATGGGTCAGAAACTTCTAGAAGAAAGAACAGGGAGCAAGCACATGTCAGGATGCAAGTTCAGGTAAGGACTTCCTGAATAGGACCCTAGTGCCCAGGAAGTAGGATCAACAATAAAGAAGTGGGACTTTGTGGGATGTAAAAGCTTCTCTGATACAAAGGAAATTGTTAATTGATTGAAGAGGCAGCCTAGAGAATAGGGAAAATTCTCCGGCACCATACATTTGACAGAAGATGTATCTAGAATATACAAATAATTTCTTTAAATAATCACCAAGCAACCCAGTTCAAAAGTAAGCTATGAAATTGAACAGAATTTTCAGAGGAAGAAGAAATACAAATGGCCAACAAAATTTTTTAAAGTGTTCACCCTCCATAGCCATCAGAAAAATGCAAATTAAAATTACTTTGAGATTTCATCTTACCCCAGTCAGAATGGCTAATATTAAGATGACAAAAGACAACACATTCTGGCAAAGAGGTAGCACATGGGGAACATTTACTCAGTACTGGTGGGAGAGCAAACTGCTGCAGGCACTATGGAAATCAGACAGGTCCAAGTGACAACTAGAAATAAATCTCCCACATGATTCAGCTGTGGCACTCCTGAGCATACAGCCAAATGGACTCTATTTCCTATGACAGAGGTGCATGGTCATCTCTGCTCATAGCTACTCTATTCACAATATGTAGGACATGGAAGTACCCTAGATGTCTACCAACAAATACATGGATAGTGAAAATCTACCTATATAAAAATGGATTTTTTTTTACTGTAAGCAAAGATTAATTTAGTAGGTAAATAAATGGAACTGGGAAATAGCATACTGAATAAGGCAGAGACCCAGAAAGTCTCTAAGTCTGATATAGGCAACAAGGAAGAGCTAGATTTAGCTTTGTGGTTTCAACAAGGATTTTAATTCTTTTCTGCATGGAGAAAAGATGCAGAACCAAGCACAAGGTTCCTTGGATTCTAGCATCATCGCAAAAACCTCAAAGAGAAGCCGAAAACCTAAGGATGTCAATCAAGCCGACTCTAAAAACTGATTTGGAGGTTCTGTTCCTATTCCAACTCCCGGATGAGACATGTCTATAACTACCCAGAGCCACTGGGATTGGGGCAGCTATGGCCAAGAGAGAAATGGAAACTGACCCAGATATAGGAATCAGCAGGGAGAGAGGGCTGCAAGCCTGAGGCCAAGCTGAAGCTGAAGCAAACACACAGGCATCAGTCTCCGATGGGGGTGGGGAGGGGCAATATGATAGGAGGTGCCAGACCTAATCTAGGTGAACGTGAAGCCACAACAGGAATGGCCGGCACAAACAGGTCAAACCCTAATACTGGGCAGAAGAGAAAGTTCCAGAAGCTGGCATAACTTTAAGCAAAGGGATTCATGGGAACAAATAGCTAGCTAGTAATGTCCAGTCCCTGTGGGTGTGAACATCTGAATATTTCTTTTCATATACCAGAGATAAAGTGTAGCTGGCTACACAGCTCTGCAATAAGATATTCAAGTTCAGTCATCAGAACCAAGCTGAAGGCTGAGCCTTCTAAACTGCATGAGTCACAAGGATGCTTTGGGCATCCTTCCAAGCCAACCTATGAGCAGACATAAACCACCAAGTCCCAGACGGAGATAACCTCTGTGTTTCTTCGCCAAATCCTGACCCCCATCTCTCTCTCTCCTCTCTCCTCTCTCTCTCTCTCTCTCTCTCTCTCTGTGTGTGTCTCTCTCCCTCTCCCTCTCTCTCTCTCTATATATATATACATACATACACTGCTTTGTATGTTTGCATGTGGGGGGTTACATGTATATGTAGATATATGTGTGGAGGCCAGAGATCAGCTTCAAGTGTTATTTCTGAAGAAACATTTAGTTTTGTTTTTGTTCTACTTTTTATTTTTATTAATTCTTTGTGAGATTAAATGATATTCTTTTAATATTTATTTCTTGTGTAAATCTTTTTCTGCATGTATATATGTGTATTGTATGCATTTCCAGTGTCCATGAAGGCCAAAAAAGGCAGTCATATCCCCCAGAACTGGAGTTAGAGATAATTGTAAGCCAGCATGTGGATGCTGAGTACTTACCCAGCTGGGTTTACTTGTAAAACAGCAAGTGCTTCTAACCACTGAACCACCTCTCCAATCCAACTGCTTTGTTTTGTGAAACAAAGCCTCTCTAAAATCTTCGACTTGCTTTTTAGACTAAGCTGAGTGACAGGCAAACTCCTGGGATTGCAAATATATATCACCACAGCTGGTGTTTTATGTAAGCACTAGGGCTCAAACTCAGGTCCTCATGGCTACAAGGCAAGTACTTTGATTAGCTATACCCTAATCTTTTTTTTTTTTTTTTGTATTTATCAAGAAAAACAGTAAATTGAATTTAAAATGTTGATAAGTTAACAATAACTATAAAGAAAATAAAAATCATAAGCATGACTTATCAAGGGTGATAACGCAAATAATTTGCTACACATAAAATTACTTTGTGTTCAGCTTTCCCTCTGGATTTTTTTTCCTATCCCTGTATATCCCCATTCAAGGTCCCTTCGCCCTCCCACCACATCAGGTCACCCTTTCTTTCTCCACAACTCCCCATCCCCTCCCTGGGTAGGCTGCAGACAGTCCCATGGTCCCACTGATCCAATAAAGTTTAGTTCAGTCTCCCTGGCAAATCCAGTTTTGTCTCCCCCTCCCTCAAGAGTGAGTCAGGTGTTCCTATAGGTGTAGTGGGATCCGAAGGGTCAGTCCAGGGTGTTTCTGATCCCAAGCTGTTTAGTGGTTGTGGTTTGCAGCATGTGTTTAGAGACCACTAATGAGTGAGTACATCCCCTGCTTATCTTTCTGGGTTTGTGATACCTCGCTCAGGAGGATATTCTCCAAATCCATCCATTTGCCTGAGAATTTTAGGATATCATTTTTTCTTACTGCTGAGGAGTATTCCATTGTGTAGATGTACCACAGTTTGTTAATCCATTCTTTAGTTGAGGGACATCTAGGTTGTTTCCAGGTTCTTGCTATTACAAATAATGCTGCTATGAACATAGTTGAGCTAATACTTTTGGAGTGTGACTGTGTATCTTTAGGAGCTATACCCTAATCTTAAATTCATTGTTATAATCAATCTTCTTTTCCTCAGCAAAGATCATCAGGAGCCGGATGTGCTTTTTATGATGCTTCTCAGGCATCCTGTAGTTAATGCTCTGGAGTGTTCTGCCAATAAGCATTCCACCATATTCAAAGAAGCCATCTTCCACAATGCTGAGGTTCAAGGTTGTGATAACCAATGGATGACAAGTATTCTGAGTAATGCGTAGAATGGTTCAGTGGCTTACAGATGGTCCTACTATATCAGGGTCACACTGTAAGCATGTAATCCAACCAGCATCTCCCTCCCCTAAACCTGAAGCAGATTTACAGGTGTCCAGGCTGCTAAGCCAGCCCCAAGTGACACTTGAAAATAATATTGTTTTTTCAGATCCTTCCCTTTTAAATACCAACCTGATTCCCTTGCTAACTAGATGTTCATGCTGCAAGCTACAAAGCGTTGCTGACCATGATAAAGAAGCCCAGACCAGAGATGACTTATATGGGGACAGAGATGAATTCCTCTGGGTCCCACCTTCTCACCATGGGTTTGTGAAACATTTGGATAAAATGTCTTTTACTTTCATCCCTGTACTAGTAACTGAAGAAACATTAAAGAGAGACAAAGTTCTGCTTTTTTTTATCCCTAAGGCAGGACTTACTCTGATCTCCAGACGGCCTGGAACCCACTACATAGTACAGCCTCAGCCTCCTGAGTCCTGAAATTGCAGATATGAACCACTGCATGAGACTCTGATTTATTGGTTTCTATGGCAGAAAAACTGACCACTAAATATCAATGTCTCACCTCTTAAGACTTGTTTATTTAAAAAAAAAAAAAAAAAAAAACCAGACTAGAAAAGAGAACATATGGAGGGCCCGGATATTGTCATGTCCCTCACCACTTATGCAAAAAGCCTGGGAAAGATATTAACATCTCAGAACCAGGGTCGTATCTATAAAATATGATAGCCACATGGCAGATGTCGACAGTGAGTATCTAGGAGAGTTGGATACATGAGGACCCCCTGAGCATTCATTCCCATCTTCTTAGAGCTCCATCACTCCTATCTTCTGAGTTCCTAGCAACCTAAGAGCACAAGGTGAGAACTCTTTAAAACGCTTCTCTGTAGTAGAACTATGTTCTGTTATATTGTAAATAATTGTCCCACCTACTGGTTTAATAAAAAATGTGATTGGCTGAAGCAGACAGGAAGTGTGGGCAGGCTACCAGACTAAGAAAACTCTGGGAACAGAAAGAGCAGAGCAGAGGTGCAAAAGACACCCCAGGAGAAGCCAACAGATGCAGAGAACAGCTATGCTGCTCTGAGAAAAAGTACCAAGCCACATAGTTGAACAAGAAAAGAATCATGGATTAGTTTAAGAGTAAGCAAGTTATATGCCTGGGCCCTAGGTCGATGAGCACAAAATTAATACAAACTTCTATGTGTTACTTTGGGACTGCTGGTCCAGATCTTGGGGCCAGAAATATACTATTACATTTTTTCAGCCAGATATTTGCCTTGGAATATTTAACAACCCATTCTGTTTGCAGCATACAGACCCTGGGCTCAGCAGGAAAGCTGACTATGGGTTCCCATCACTCCTGCAACAGATGACTACAGATATATGGCTTCAACCAAAACAAATGTACCTTACTGTAGCTCAGAACCATGACAAGCATCTCCCTGGCCTCCGATCAAAGCCTTGTCAGGACAGAGCTCCTGTCTGGGACTCAGGGGCAGAATTATTTACTACCTGTTAAGGATGATGGCAGTATTGTGTACACACAGCCCTTTATATCTCAGAACCAGCAGTGGGTGCCAAATCCTTCTCAGTGTGCTCAATCTCTCTCTCTCTCTCTCTCTCTCTCTCTCTCTCTCTCTCTCTCTCTCTCTCTCTCTCTCTCTCTCTGGCTAGGATACAGTCTCCACTCTGAAAGACTTGTGTGATTTCTTTCTGAGCCCTCCGAAACTTTTTCCCCACTTCAAAGTTTTGTAACCTTAATCATATCTGCTAAGTCCCCCTGCCATGACAAATGACATTCTCCAGCTTTGGGATTGGACACAGAGATCTTAAGAGAAGGGGAACAGAATTCTACCTACAGTACAAAAGAAATGTTTAACCATAGCCTTCAACACTGTTCAACAATCGACAAGTAAATTGCTGGACCTCAGCAGAAAATCATTGATGGAGTCGTCTCATCACTTAGTTTTCCTGGCTTGCTAAAAGTTAAGTTTCTCAAGGCACTGCTAAGAGCAAAACTTCATATGTCATTTAAAATTATCCCTGTGTATTAACTTGAGCTTTCAAATATTAAGCATTTCCTCAAGCAATGTCAGCTGAAGCCAACAGGTAACATGCAAAGGAAGACAGAGAATGATCAAGAGCCCTGGCTTGATTTCTTTCAGAAAGCTAAAGTGACTTCCCAACACTGCATTTGTCTCAACCTCATCTTCACTTCTGTTTCCCAAACAGAAACAACTCACTCATACGATTCATGACTGATGGGGTAGGCAACAGGAGCCAAGCAAATTTTAAATGCCTTGTCCATCATCCTTTCTATAGCTTAGGAAGTACAGCCAACCATCCACCTTATTAGACGAGGGACATGCTAAGCAACTTGGCCACCACTCTAAGCAGACACCAGTGCCAAAAGGAAAAGGGATGGATGGAAGAGAGACACACCATCACCACAGACATAATAAACTGCCTTTGACTTCAGGAAAGAGAAGCTGTGACTCAATCTTCCTCCACTGCAAGCTGACCCTTCAATCCATGCCCTCTCCCCTTCTGTAATTGGATTTATAATCTCCAGTCACTTGTATAGACTTGCAGGTGTGGGTCAATGGCTGTCAATGTGAAAAACAAGAAAAAAAGGAAAGCTGGCTGCTCCCTAATGCCTTTCAACACAGAGGTGCAACAATGCCTTTGTAGGGTGCTCTGCTTTGTTCTTCCACAAGTGCCCAATTGAGGTAATGTTAATATATCTGATGTTGGAGTAGAAAAGAGCATGCCTAGGGCCAAGGAGATGGCTGTGCAGGTGAAATCGCTCACTGTGATGACTTGAGTGAGATCCCCAGAATCTACAGAGAAGGGGGTGATTCAGGATTTCCTGTAGAAAACGGGAGGCACAGAAGAGGAATCGCCTGAAAACTCACAAGTACACAGCAACAAAAATGAGAGAGACCCTGTCTCAAAGAAAAGAGAGGGGGGGTGACAAGTATAGACTACCAGAAGTTATCCTCTGACCTTCCACATGTGCCATGGAACATATATCACAGAGAGAGAGAGAGAGAGAGAAAGAGAGAGAGAGAGAGAGAGAGAGAGAGAATGAATTAATTAAAATAATTAATTAATTTAAAAAGAAATAGTGTATACCAATCACAAACCCAATGACACATGGAATACAGTATTTATATCGAGTCAGGACTCTACTACGTTCTACTAAGGCCATCAGCTTAAACACACTGGTCAAAGCCAAGCCTCTGAGCTTCAAATAGTCCTCCAGGCTGTCTCTCTGTGATATAATCAGGTTCTCAAGCTCATGTGAGTTCTGTGTGGGAAGGTGTAGGCATTCACATTCACTCTCAGTCACCATTCACATAAAGTCACTTCACAGGAAGACCCAGGGTCTGACCTAAGCTAATAAATGATTATCCTCTGCTACTAAAATCAGGACCCTAATTAACTTGCTAATTGCTGGTCTGTGTTCATAGACATTAACCTGAGTTATCCCACTATATACACCTGTAAGTAAATTACAGGCTCTCTAGCCGGGATGAGCCTACTATCTGAGTGGATAAATGTCCACAATATGTTGGACACACATGATTCTTTTAGGTGACCAAGGGTGTAAGGTGCTATCATGGGCATTTCTCCAAGCAAATTAAATGGACACAAATTGTAATAATTTATTTCCTGAGCACTGTCTATGGATACTCTTCTCTGGAAGACATAGTTCCCTTGTTTGTGCTATTCTGTCCTGTCATAACAGCCTTCATTGCCAGCTGTGTACAAACCAAGGAAAAGAGGCTAAACATTGAGTGCTTATCCCCTGATCCCCACCAGCCACCCTCAGATCAGTCACCCTCAGCCTACCACAGTGTGTACTCCACACAGCTGCAGGAATCTGCTATCAAACCATAACCTGGAGCTATGAAGACAGTCCAATCCAAAGGGTTTTATCATGTGAGCATGAGAACCTGAGTTTTGTTCCCTGAACCCACAAAAAAAAGCTTGATGTGGTGATGTGTATCTGTAATCCCAATACTGAGGAGCCAGGGATAGGTGATGCCCTGAGGCTTGATAACCAGCCAGCCTAGCATCATCTGCAAGCCCTAAGTCCCAGTGAGAGAACCCATCTCACAATACAGGGTGAATGGCAAGCCAGAGGAGGCACGTGCATATGATTGACTACCTTTTGGTTTCAGTACAGAATCCACACTCAACCCAGAGTTCACAAGCCTGCCCCATCTACTCTCTAGACCTCAAAACTCTGGCTACCTTGCCAGGCACTTTGCCTCCATTCACTCACCTCCATCAGGCCAGATGCTGCCCCATCTTCTAGTCTACCTACCTGTCTCCTTAGCCTCATCACTCTCACTGCTTTGCATGTAGCCTGCTTGTAGGTGTGAACCCCACCTTCCTCCCTGGAAGAGAGGCCCCAGAAGATTACGGCCAGGGAAAGGAAGCACCACTGTTTGCTAGTGATCCAAACAATCGCTGGCTTCTCAGAGACCATCGGCATCTGCTAAAGCTGGGGTGCTAAAGGAAGCAAATAGCAGGGGTGGTGCCAGCAGGGCAGGGCCTGGTCCTCCTGATTCCTCTACAGTTCTAGTCATCTCTACAAGGGGAACGAGAGGTGCATCTATTCCATAGACTGATGCTATGCTCTGCATAGTGGAAGTTGTACCTTGGTTTCGCTCAGTTATTTTTTTTTTTGTATTTATCAAGGAAAACAGTAAATTGAATTTAAAATGCTGATAAGTTAACAATAACTATAAAGAAGATAAAAATCATAAGCATGACTTATCAAGGGTGATAATGCAAATAAGATTGCTACACATATATTTACTTTGTGTTCAGCTTTCCCTCTGAATTTTTTTTTCCATCCCTGTATATCCTTATTCAAGGTCCCTTCCCCCTCCTGCCACATCAGCTCATTTTCATTTTTTCTTCTCCACAACTCCCCATCCCCTCCCTGGGCAGGGAGCAGACAGTCCCATGGTCCCACTGACCCAATAATGCTTGGATCAGTCTCCACTCCTGGCAAATCCAGTTTTGTTCCCCCTCCCTCAAGAGTGAGTCTGGTGTTCCTATAGTTGGAGTGGGATCTGAAGGGTCAGTCCAGGGTGTTTCTGATCCCAAGCTGTTCAGTGGTTGTGGATTGCAGCTTGGGCATGCTTGGCTTTTTTTCTTGTTTGCTTGTTTAGAGACCACTAATGAGTGAGTACATCCCCTGCTTATCTTTCTGAGTTTGTGATACCTCGCTCAGGAGGATATTCTCCAAATCCATCCATTTCCCTGCGAATTTTAGGATATCATTTTTTCTTACTGCTGAGTAGTATTCCATTGTGTAGATGTACCACAGTTTGTTAATCCATTCTTCAGTTAAGGGACATCTAGGTTGTTTCCAGGTTCTTGCTATTACAAATAATGCTGCTATGAACATAGTTGAGCTAATACCTTTGGAGTGTGAATGTGCCTCTTTAGGGTATACACCCAGA
>PVIH01025162.1:0-21230 GCA_004025045.1 Sigmodon hispidus | reverse complement strand
TATCACAAACTCAGAGAGATAAGCAGGGGATGTACTCACTCACTAGGGGTCTCTAAACAAACAAACAAGAAAAAAAAAAAAGCCAAACATGCCCAAGCGGCAAACCACAACCACTGAATAGCTTGGGATCAGAAACACCCTGGACTGACCCTTCAAACCCCAGTCCATCTATAGGAACACCTGACTCACTCTTGAGGGAAGGGGGACAAAACAGGATTTGCCCGGGAGTGAAGACTGATCCAAGCATTGTTGGGCCAGTGTGACCATAGGACTGTCTGCTCCCTGCCAAGGGAGGGGATGGGGAGTTGCAGAGAAGAAAAATGATCAGATGAGGTGGGAGGGGGAAGAGACCTTCTATAAGGATATACAGGGATGGAAAAAAAATTCAGAGGGAAAGCTGAACACAAAGAAAATATATGTGTAGCAATCTTATTTGCATTTCCACCCTTGATAAACCATGCTTATGATTATTATCCTCTGTATAGTTATTGTTAACTCTTCAGCATTTTTTTTAAATTCTTTTTACTTTTTTTTTGATAAATACAAAATAAAGAAAAAAAAAAGAAAAATGACATTAAGTACTGTTGCACAAATCCCGATTGTACTGAAAGAGACTTAGAGCCAGATATCAGGGAAAGGCTGAAATATCGGAGAGAGAAAATGCTACAGTCAAATCTCACCCAGCTATTTTTTAAATTCCTCAGCCTCACTTCTGGTCACTTCTACCTCTCTGCTGTTTTCCAACACTGCTTTAAATACCCTTCTGGCCAGATGTATTCCATCCAGGTTAGGAATAAAGGAGGGAGCTACTTGATTTGGTAGTTAGCCTTGAACTCACTGTAATTCAAACATAAAATAATAACACATGCATGCATGTTTGTAGAACTTGGTGTCTATGCTATATTGTTCTCGAGAATTTACTCTTCAAATGTCAGTCGCTCATATCATTACTATTTCAACATATTGTGGTTATTTGCTTACTGAATTCATCAAACAAAATATAGTTTCCTCAGATGGATATTTGAAAACAATTTTGTCTTCTTTTGTAAATAATGTAAAACATAAAAGAAAACCAAAATAGTTTTTCATGTCAAATCTGTTAGTATGTTGGGACCATACAACCACATATCACAATTTACAGATGAAAGTAAAATAAAGCACAACAATAAAACTCACTCTTGCTCTGTTCTTGCCTATTGATCTTCAGTATATGTAATGTTTTAAGTTATTATAATGATTTGTAGTAATAAAATTATTTGTTACACAACAGTGATTTTTTTAATTAGTGAATGATTATTGCTTTTTAAATGAAGTTGTTTTCATGAGGTCTTTGTTGATTCTCAAATAACTTTATTCAATCAATAAAAAGAAATATAGCTCACATTTTATAAAAAGGAAAAGAAAAGGCAAGTCTGAAATTTAGAGAATGGTATTCTAACTTCACAGGAGAGAAAAAATATTTAGAAATTAAATGTGGATTACAGGTGAAGCTGATTCCATGGTCAAGAGGATATGATGCAAACTTTTTATCCTGTAGTGACCTGTGCACAGAGTAATGTGAATAATTAACACAAGTTTGAGCTGATATAAAAGATTTCATCCTTGAGAATATAAGACTTCAAAATTTAATTTAACAATATAGATTATAGAGTAGAAATTATACACAAATAGTTCATCTTTTAGAAATCACCTATACTTGGTACTTAGGATTCAACAGGAGCATTTTTCGCAGGCAATAATGACATTCTGTGATTTTACATAAGAAATTAGATATTGAGCTTTCAAAACTATATACATATTTTTAATTTATTGTGTAATAAACACAAATATATTTAAATATAAACATGGATATATATGGCTTCTTTTGTACTCACCTACAGAAAGTCTTTACTTAGGGCAAGTATCTGCAAAAGTACATGAGTGAGATAAGAATTGACAAATGTTATCAAAAATATACAAGAACAATCAGTGGTCTTAACTGAAAAAAAATGTACTGACTCCTCCTAGGATCTCACTCCCCCTAGAGGAACACCTGACTCACTCCTGAGGGAGGAGGGAGAAAACTGGATCTGCCAGGAGTGGAGACTGAACTAAGCAATATTGGGTCAGTGGGACCATGGGACTGTCTGTTGCCTGCCCAGGGAAGGGATGAGGAGTTGTGGAGAAAAAAGAATGACCAGATGTTGAGGGAGGGGGAAGGGACCTTGAATAAGAATATACAGGGATAGAAAGTGTGACTTCTTTGTTCATAATAATAATTTAAAAAAGTGCACAGCACAAAAAAAAATGTAAGAACAGTCAGTGGTCTTAACTGCTGAGCCATGTCTCCAGGCCAGAGGGGCAGGAGGGGAAAGGGAGTTTGAACAAGCGCATACATGAAAAAAAATGAGACTTTATTCAAAAATAAATAAAAAAAACCAAAAAAGAATATAAGAACAACTAACAAAGGTTATTGCTAGAAAAGAAATAACTGAAAGATAGCACATGAGTATATATAACCTGAATCAGGGATCTTTCTGAGTAAAGATAAATGCAAATGTAGAAATAATCAATATATATGTGTATGTTTACATTTCTCTTTATATATCAATTTATATTTATAACTTTTTCTATAAATCTATCTATCTATTATCTATCTATCTGTTTGTCTGTCTGTCTACCTAAATGCTATAGCCAAAATAATCATTAAGGTTACCTGTAGCCAGAACATCTTGAATGTTTTTTGGTTGAATATTCCTTTCCTTAGCCAATTTCACAAGTAGGCCTTGTTGATCAGGAGACAAAGGATCACCTTTTCCTATAGAGCATAAATGATATTTTCAGAATTATGTTCAGTAGAATTCTTCTGTATTTACATTGTTTCCTTAGTACCCTATGATAATATGCAATCAAAAATCTCAAGTTTTCAAAATTTGTCTACCCTGGGTAGGTCAATACAGTCAATAATAATTTTTCTAATTCCATGGATACATTTGATGCAGTCAAAACATGGCATCTCATCACTTTTCATGCTTTGTGAAATATTAAATAATAAGTAATTACTTGTATAGAGAATTTACTCCTCTTAATCCTATTCTCTTTCAAAAACAGGACACTAAAGAGTCATACATTGCTGTTGATGGAAATTTCATTTTTTTCCTGATATATACTCTAGAGTTTATATTTTAATTTTCAACACTCTCATTTAAATAATACTTAAAATTGTTTAAATGTTGAAAAAGTATCACATTTGCTCCATTTTTTTGCAATGAGAAAATATGAACATAAACTCATTTAATATCTTCCATTATCACCCTCAGTCTTTATAGTCCATGCTACTCAATATATAATATCATGTAAGACTTAGTCTATACAACAATTGCATTGACTTTAATAGACAGGAGATTAGATATCTCATGGTACTGTATTTGGGTGCCACTGTCCATGTCAGAAGAGGAGCGGGTGACAATGGACTTTAGGGTGACAGCTCCTTGGGAGAAAACTCCCTGATGAGTGAGTCTCAGTTAGGTAGAGCCTCCAAGACCACATACCTTGAAATGCCATTTTTTCTGGTATATTTTTACATAGTTTTTGCTGCTATCTTCCTCTGGTATCTGATATGGTGTAATTCCCACTGCCATCAATGTAGTGTGTATATCTCATGAAAACATCATATCCTGATGGGTATTTTTACATGTGGATTACTATAAAGATAATATCTTCTTAACCTGTACTATCTTAATAATAATAGTAATGATGATAATAGTAAAAATAAATAATGTTAGTTTAAATAGAGTTTTATGGTAAAATTTAAATAAGGAAGTGTTATACTTCTACAACACATAAGTTTTTATTAAAGAACCATATAGAGGGTGGCTGAGCTTAATAATAGGGTAAACAATTGAATACTAGTTACCTCAAATAGCATAAAGTCTTTTAACTTTAATGTTTGGAAATGTGTTTACATGTCAGATTGTATTACAGCTGAAACAAATCTTTGAAAATAACTTAATATTAGACTAATGTGTTTTTGTCAAATATCTTTGAGTTGAACCTCCCCCAATGAATTAAAGTATAGAAAGGCACTAGTTGAATGCAGAACATTTTAAGTCCAGGGAACAAAGACAAGGCAGCCTAATTTTTGCTAGCTAATGCACTTTCCTTGCTAGGATTGGTTAGTAATTAAAAGTGATAATATACACTTTCTGTAATTTTTTGCCCTCAATTTTTTGACATAAATAACTACTGATGAGTGGGTATGCACCCCAAAAAATAAAGTAGGATGACTGGTTCTTTTTTATATATAAAAGTTCAAGTTTTTGATTCTTTAAGATTTCTGATAAAATTGCCTTTCCAGATAAGTAATGAAGTAATTGTCCTATTCTTTCAAACTGCAAAACTGCAGCCAGACATTAAAAAATCTGAGAAGAATAACTTGCTTGCTTACATGGTTAATCTAGTACAATTTGCTTGGGTATAAATGTACATGTGCTCTGGAATAATTTGTTTTATTACCTGTAATACATAAAATGTTTAATTATAAAAGGAATCTATAAATATGCACTTTTAATTAGTATGCATTGTAATTATTAACTTGGAAAACAGAACATAACCACTTTGTAATTTTTATATTGTCATAATGAATTTTCTGGGGTATATAACTTGCAAGGAAATGAATATAAAGTTAAAGAGAATTAAAATGGGCTAGAATAAAAACATCAAGAATGAGAGTTAAAAGAAAAACATCAAGAAAGAGAAGAATCCATAGAGAATATCAAAGTTAGAAAGAACTAGAAGAGATGTATCAAGAATAATAATAGCATTAGTAGGAAACATCAAGCACAAAAAAAGGAAATAACCAGAAAAATAAAGAGAAAATAATGCAAAAATAATAATAATAAAATGAAAGTTCTGACAGAAACAATCAAGAGAGTATATGAGTGGTTCTTTTCCAAGCCCCTTCAGATAAAAAGTCATACAACATGGTGGTGCTATAGATTCCTGTGCTGCTGGAGAGACTTGCTTCTCAGGCAGCAATATATATGGTTGAATCTGTGTTAATCCTCAATTTCAGAGTGATACTATTGCTACTATTTCAGATAATTCACTACCATTCTTACCAAGAACAAAAATCAAGTGTGTTTTCAGGCCGTTGCTATCCACATTCTCACTGACAAAGACTAGGGTCTCTTCTGTTGCTACCACAGATTTAAATCTATTTTCTCCATTATCTGTAATATGAAAGGAATTATTTCAAAGGTCAGTGTCATGCATTTTCTACTTTGATATCTTGTGATTTCTAAACATTAATATTGTCCCTCACTGTAGAAATAATCTTTTATTTACTATTATATAACACATGAACAAGAACTATTCCTGTAGTCATTTGATAATATGATCACTAATGATTTCCACTCTTCAAACCTAATTATGAATTTTAAGCACGGACACTTTTCATTTTTATAAATTCCTTTGGTCAAGATTTGTGTGAACATTCTATTGTATATTTCTTCCCTTTTTCACTATATCTCAAATGCTACTTGATAATTTTCCAAAAGTATAACTACTTGGTGTCATAACACAATAATATTTGATGGGCAAATGTATACATGTGCAATAAATAAATTATATCCCTAGTAGTTTGCACAAAAGCTTTCAGCTTTTACATTTAGAAAATAGAAAAAATGTTACAAAAAACAACTTGAGTTTACAGGACATTGATATTGTATTATGTATGTATGTATGTATGTATGTATGTATGTATGTGTATGTGTCTGCCTCTCTCTATCTTTCTCTCCCCCGTGTGTGTGTGTGTGTGTGTGTGTGTGTGTGTGCGTGTGTGTGTGTGTGCGTGCATAACACTTGCACTAACATTTATTGAATGATGAAGTTGATTACAAGAAAGTAAAATGGTTTTAGGATCTGGTAATTTTTTGTTTCAGAACTACCTTTTGAATCCATATAAAGTTAGGTAAGCATTAGAATTATCAGAAAACTTTTCATTCTGTTTATTCAAACCAAAATTCAGCAATACCACTTCTGGGTGTATACCCTAGAGATGCACAGTCACACTCCAAAGGCATTAGCTCAACTATGTTCATAGCAGCATTATTTGTAACAGCAAGAAACTGGAAACAACCTAGATGTCCCTCAACTGAAGAATGGATTAACAAACTGTGGTACATCTACACAATGGAGTACTACTGAGCAGTAAGAAGAAATTATATAAAACCAAAATTCAAACTGTGCATAATTTAATTGAATAATGCTGTTATTTCAGCAATCCTAACAAAATTGAAGCTGTCATTCTAAAATAGTTTTTTTATTTTAACATTTATGAAATTTTATTAATCCATGAGTTTGTATTCAACATAGAGGCAAAATTTGCATCAAAAATCCACTTAAATGACACAAATCAATATTGCGTGAATTCCCTAGATTCTTAAGTTAAATGTGAACAAACCATGTCTTTGTATTCCCATATCAACCTGGGGTACTGCTTTAAAACTTTTTTTTTTATTTGTGATTTTACATCATGCCCCTCATCAAACTCAGTTTGAGTTTCATACCCACTCCTATGATCTACACATTTTAAAAAAAAAAAAAGCGCATTTATGACGATTTTCCCTAACTGCTTTAAAAATTGATACTAGTCATACAATGATCTAAATCTTATAATCCCTACATTATATAAAAAAGAAAACTTTGAAATAACACTGTTAAATTCAGACCGTCATTCAGTGGTGACCAGATTCTAGCACCTGGACCAACCGTCCAGAGAGGACCTCTCCCAGACTGGGGTCAATCCACAGGGTCTGATCTCAGCCTCTTCCTAGCATACAGGAGCTAGGCTTTGGCTGTGAAGGGTTCCTCCAGCCACACCTAAAAGAGGAAACCTTGCATGGCCAGGCACCGCCTCCAGGGCAAACTGCATCATCAGAGAAGGACTGAGGATTTGAAATTCAGACCCATGTCCAGAGCAGAGTCAGAGATCAAGCAGACCCCTTGCTCAGAGGAGACTGGAGACACACAAGCACTCTTGTAACAACTGAAAAGGAGCTGCCTAATCATGAACCACTGAAGCTATGGGCATAAACCAGTGCAAAAATACACATAACAATATAAAGAACAACAAAGTAACACCAGAAGAAACTGGTGGTTCTACCACTACAAGACCTAAACAGAGCAATGAAGAGGAAGGAATAACAGAACAGAAGGAAACAATATCTAAAACACCATTATGAAGATTATTGCAATCTTCAAAGAAGATATAAAAAATTCCCTTAAAGAAATAGAAGAAAATACAAACAAAAATTGGAAGAGATGACAAATTCTGGAAAGAAAACCAAGAAAAGGTAAACCATAAAAAAAAATGAAAGAAACATGCCAGGAACTAAAGACTGAAATAGATGCAATAAAAAAGGCACAAAATGAGGCAAAGATGGAAATAGAAAATCTGAAGAAAAGTGCTGGAACTACAGATACAAGCAAAACCAACAGAATCCAAGAGATGGAAAAGAGAATCTCTGGAATGGAAGACTCAGTAGCAGAAACAGATACATCACTCAAAGAAAATACTAAAACCAAAAAAGCCATAACACAAAATGTTTAGGAAATCTGGGACACCATGAAAAGACCTCACCTGAGAACAACAGGATTAGAAGAAGGAGAATACCCGCTCATTGGTACAAATAATGCATTCAATAAAATCATAGAAGAAAACTTTTCTAACTTAAAAAAGGAAATGCCAGTAAAGATACAAGAAGCTTACAGAACAACAATTGGATATGATCCCTACAAAAAGTTGGCTCACCAAATAATAATCAAGCCATAAAACATACAGAACATAGTCACATTTTTCTATCCATTCCTTGTTCAAGGTCCCTTCCCCCTCCAACTTCCACCAGTCACTCTCTCCTCCACATCTTCCCATCTCTTCCCCAGCAAGGGGAGGAGGTCTCAAGGTCCCAAAATGGCTCAGCTCAGCATCTGCTCATCTAAGATCCAGTTTCCTCACCCCAACAGAAATAAACTTTTATGCACAAAATCTTTTTTCAATAATTTTAGAATTAATTACGTCTTTAGGTCATAGTCTTTTTTTCTACATAAACTTCAGACAATGTACTCTCTCTTTGTAGCATTTCTCAGTTTCTTTAAAAGTAGTCACAATTTTTCTAGACCTAAGTACTTATGTGTGGCTGTAGTATCAACATGAATGTGCACACTCACAATGCTTTAGTTTGTAGAGGAAGACTCTGTTGCTCTACTTACACTTGGCCTTGAAGCTGCCATCTGCTTGCTTATACGCAGTAACAGTTCTTTGTGAACATTGGCAATTTAAACTATCAATAAAAGGGAGAAAACAGTTTATTCTTTATAAACTTTGCATTCATAACAAAAATCATGTATTATAATAAATGTGAGGGGATAATAGTATCTATGAATAGTTTACAAAGCTAAGGTCTGATAACTATGCTTACCTCACTTTTTCTAATTGTAATTAGAATATATCATCTCATGTTTAATCATATAAACAATTTAATTTATTTGTGAAAATTTGATAAGTGCTATAAAATCTCTGATGGCTTTCTTACTCAAAATTTACTATCAACTGAGTATGATTTTCTATATGATAATTATCTTGTTCTAGTGTAGCGATGACATATATGTTTAGCTTTGTATGCATGTGTTTTACATGCTTTCTTTTGTAACTTAAAACTTACAATTGTGCCTGTAAGAAATATTTTTAAGAATTTTTCGTCCTTATGGTGTTAGGCACTCTTTCATTGAACACAGTCATCCAATTGTCAGAAAGACAATCTTTGAAACTAGATCTCAGAAAAATGGATTTCCAAACCAAATGTAACAAATCTGTATATAGAAAGTGTTTTATGACATTACTGATTGAATAACTAAAAATATATAATTTTAAACTAAAAGCTCTCACATTCCCCTCATCATACTACATATGAGATCCTTAGAGTCTTCTGCATCTAATAATAAAGCATAAAAATTCAACCACAGTTTCCAATTACAAGGACACTAAGTAAACCCTCATAGATTTGAAGACAGTGTCTAATCTTGTGTGGTGTCCAGAGCAACCCCATCAAAGAATAATATAATCAAATTACTAAAGATGAATTCTTAAATTTTATGATCAGAAACAAAACATTTCTCTGCAAGGTTAACAACATAAATATTGATCAGTTTACATGGTTGATGATTTGCTTACTTTTCATAAAATGTTACTTTCATTTGTCTACATCGTTCATTGCAAGTAAGTTTACGAATATAAATTCTCAAAGGTCCATTTGGTTCTATCTTGTTGATGTTGTCAGCAGCAATAGCAGTAGTAAACCATTCGCCCTCAAGCTGAAAAAATACACCAAAGAAAAATAAAAGACAAAATACAGTCAATTGAAATATGAGTTGGTATTCACATTTCTAATTCCAGTCCTTAGAAATAAGTACACTGACCAGATATGTAAATCAATAACATTTTGTTTATTAGTTCACAATTATTTTACAGGAATATAGAATAACACAGAGTAATATGATGACTCAAATAACAGCATTTTAGACCTAAGACTGTGGAGTATTGCCCTTCTTTTGGTCTTATACACTCTGCAAATTCAACCCATTCTTTCCTCATTTCATTATTTTCATCCTAGAGAAAATCTGATTGAGAAAGTGTACCTAAGTGAAAGTAAACAAGTTTATTTTATAAATATGAGCTTGCATTGCCTAACTGAATGACATATCACATCTACAAATGTATCCTACTGTGGAGCCTCAGGCATATACGCAGACCAAATGACTTACCTCAGCATGAGCAAGACCAAACACAAAAGCCATCAACAGAAACTTTATCATGGTGGTTCTGACTTTGTTCTTCTGCAGAAGCTCAAAGTAGTGTATGGATTGTGAAGGAAGCAAACTGACAAAGATTTTTATACAGCAAGTTAGAAGGAGTGGCATGGAATCAACCAATGGTTCTGCATCACAACAACCTACATTTGCCCAGTGTTTCCTCTTAGGCCTTGTTGAATGGTGTATGATCTTATAACCATAAACTGATAAGATTATCTTTAAAGTCAGGTTATGTTGAAATGATTGAGTATTCTTGTCAAAAAGATCATTTATAAATAATGGTTTTGCTTCAAGAACTATACTTGTAGGTAAAGGTCATGATGCATATGCCCCATATGATTCATTTAACCAATGTGACATGCACTTATAAGTTCATTTCAAAACTCAACATAATATTGTGCATTTACATGAATTTAAACCTATGACCTGAAGAACAACAATCTTAAAAGATAAGTTGTTAAAACTTAAGGAGAATTTTCCATAAAGATATTGATATGTCTTATGCTACTTTTAAGGTTTTCCATAGGTGAAATACTTCATTATTTCAGTGCTTTGAATTCAACTATCATACGTACAGAGCTACAGAGATATCATTAAAAATAACTGTATAAATAATGGGAAAAGTTCTGTTAGATGTCCACTGATAATAAAAACAGTTATTAATCAAAAGAAACAAAATCAAATAAAACAGATTATAAAAATAGTAATGTTCAATCTGACTGAGTCTTGATGTTGGGGTGAGGAAACTGGATCTGCCAGGAGTGGATGCTGAACTGAGCAATATTGGGTCCTTGGGACCTCCTGCCCATGCTGGGGAGAAGATGGAGAGATGTGAAGAAGAGAGAGTAACTGGAAGGGATGGGAGGGGGAAGAGACCTTAAATAAGAATATACATGGATAGAAAATGTGACTTCATTCATAAAAAAAGAAAGAGGAAAAAAAGAACCTAGAAACAACCTAGATGCCCCTCAACTGAGAAATGGATTAACAAGCTGTAGTACATCTACAGAATGGAGTACTATTCAGCAGTAAGCAACAATGATATTCTATAATTTGCAGGCAAATGGATGGATATGGAAAATATCCTCCTGAGCGAGGTTTCACAATCCCAGAAAGATAAGCAGGGGATGTATTCACTCCTTAGTAGGCTTTAAACAAAAAGCAAACCATGTCCAAGCTGCAAACAACAAACACTGAACAGCTTGGGATCTGAAGCACCTTGAACTGGCACTTTTGAGCCTATTCCCTCCAAAGGAACACTTGAGCCAGTCTTGATGTGGGTATGAAGAAAGTCGATTTGCCTGGAGTGGATTTTGAACTAAGCCACCTTGGGACCTTGGGACCTCCTGTCCTTGCCGGGGAGGAGATAAGGAGATGGGGAGAAGAGTGACTTGTAAGAGTGGGAGAGGGAGGGCATTTGAACAATGGGATACAGGGATAAAAAATGAGTCTTTATTAATAATAAAAAAGAAAAAAATGGGTAGCAGCTAAGCCATTAAAAAAGTAATGTTCAGAAATATTGTATCATTGTGTAAGTGAATTCTACATTCAAGCTGAAAACAGTGTTTTACATTTTATGAAGCCAGGACCACCCCAGCACATATAATTTCTTTACACAGCCAAACTGAGGCCTGTATTATGTTTAGCCATAGAAACTTGTCATCAATTTTAGAAGCAATCTAGAAGAATATCATGACTTTTCAGTACTTGTTTATGCTCTGGGGCTTCATTTTCTAACACATGAATAACCTAGTTAGCTCTGTTTTAAACGTTATGATTTCTAACAGAATCATTATAAAGCTTTAGTCTGTCCTCCATGACACTTTCAAAAATATATATTTAATTGTTATCACAATTTATTGAGATTATGACATAATGACATTATTCCCCACTTCTTTTTCTCCATTGAAGCCCTCCAGTATACCACCATTGTATCTCCTTTACTTTGGTAGACTAATTTTAAACTAAATGTTGTTACAAGGTCTCAAGTGAGTTCTAAACTGTTATCTGAAGGTTTAGAACAAGGATTTTCAGAAGAGACATATTATGCCACATTTTTTTTACATGAGTTACACCACACAATAGGATCTTTGTATAATGTCTGTCATTCACCTGAAAATGTAATGAATTTATTTTTCTTCAAAATGAAATGTTATTACATTGTTAATATGTACCACTATTTCATTATCCACTAAATAGATGCAAAACATTTAGTCTGTTTTATATTTTAATTGGTGTGAAAAGAGTAGCAATGATCATAAATGAGAAAGTATTTGTGAAATAAAATATCAAGTCATTTAGGCTTTTAGGCATATTCCAAGAATAGATATACCTAAGTCGCATGATACATATTTACTTTTAGATAATTAAATATTCGAGATGAGCAGATTTCGGGACCTGGAACATCTGTCTCGAAAGTCACTTTCTGAGACCAGGGTCATTCCGAGAGTCTGATCTGAGACTCTTGCTAGCAGACACGACTAGGGTTTGCCTATGAAGGGTTCCTCCAGCCACAACTAAAAGAAGGGATGTTTCACAGCCGAGCCCCACCTCAGGGGGAACTGCATCATCAGGGAAGGACTGAGGCTTTGAAATTCAGACCCATGTCCAGAGCAGAGTCAGATATCAAGCAGACCATATGCTGACAGGTGACAGGAGGCACACAAGTCCTCTTGCCACAACTGAATAGGAGCTGCCTAATCGTGAAACAATGAAGACATGGGCAGACATCAGTGCAAAAATACATGTAACAATATAAAGAACACCTAGGCAATACCAGAAGAAACTGGTGGTTCTACTACTACAAAAACTCAACAGAGCAATGAAGAGAAAACAAAAGGAAACAACATCAAAAACACATTTTGAAGATTAGTGAAGACTTCAAAGAAGATATAGAACATTCCCTTAAAGAAATAGAAGAAAATACCAACAGAAAAAGATTGTGGATCAATGGAATAGAATTGAGGATCCAGACATTAACCCAAAAACCTATAAACACGTGATCTTTGACAAAGAGGCCCAAAATATTTAATGGAAAAAAGATAGTATATACATATTTAACAAATGGTATTGGCATAGCTGGGTGGTAGTGTAGAAAATGTAAGTAGGTAGAAAAATGTAAGTAGAATCAAGCCTGTAACCCTGCACAAAACTCAAATGCCTCAACATAAACCCAGCCACTTTAAACTTGATAGAAAAGAAAGTGGGAAATACACTTCTACTAATTGGCACAGGCAACGACTTCCTAATTATAACACCAGTGGCACAGACACTAAGATTAACAATCAATAAGTGGGATCTCCTGAAGCTAAGAAGTTTGTGTAAAGCTAAGGACACCTGAAAAAGTGCTCATCATATTTAGCCATCAGAGAAATGCAAATCAAAACAATTTAGAGATACCACCTGAAACCTGTTAGATGGGCTAAGATAAAAGACACAGAGGACAGCCTATGCTGGAGAGGGTGCAGAACAAGAGGAACACTCTTCCATTGTTGGTGGGAGTGTAAGCTTGTTCAGCCACTTTGGAATGCAATATAGCGATTTCTCAGAAAACTGGGAATAATCTCACCAAGGATATAGCAATACCACTTCTGGGTGTATACCCTAAAGATGTACAGTCACACTCCAAAGGCATTAGCTCAACTATGTTCATAGCAGCATTATTTGTAATAGCAAGAACCTGGAAACAACCTAGATGTCCCTCAACTGAAGAATGGGTTAACAAACTATGGTACATCTACACAATGGAGTACTACTCAGCAGTAAGAAAAAATGATATCCTAAAATTTGCAGGCAAATGGATGGACTTGGAGAATATCCTCCTGCGGGAGGTATCACAAACTCAGAAAGATAAGCAGGGGACGTACTCACACATTAGTGGACTCTAAACAAACAAACAAGAAAAAAATCCAAGCATGCCCAAACTGCAAACCACAACCACTCAACAGCTTGGGATCAAAAACTCCTTAGACTGACCCTTTGTATCCCACTCCTCCTAGAGGAACTCCTGACCCAGTCTTGATGTTGTGGGGAGAAAAGTGGATTTGCCAGGAGTAGAGGCTGAATTAAGCAATATTGGGACCTTGGGACCTTGGGATCACCTCTTCAGGGTGGGGATCAGGAGATGTGGAGAAGAAAGAATTATCTGATGTGGTGGGGGGGGAAGGGACTTCATTAAGGATATACAGGGATAGAAAATGTGACTTCTTATCCACAATAAAAAAAAGAAAGAATAGAAAGTGGGATCTATCCTCCAACAAATTGGCACAGGTGACCACTTCCTAAATATAACACCACTGGCACAGACACTAAGAACAACAATCAATAAGTGGGACCTCCTGAAGCTGAGAAGTGTCTGTAAAGCCAAGGACACTGTCAATAGGACAAAACAGCAGCCCACAGAATGAGAAAAGATTTTCACCAACCCTACAATGATAGAGGACTGATATCTAAAATATGTAAAGAACTCAAAAAACTAGAGCCCAAAATCTTGAATAACCAAAACAACAAATGAGGTTCAGAACTAAAAAGGAAATTCTCAGTAGAAGAAATTACAAATGGCTGGAAAGCACTTGAAAAAGTACTCAACTTCTTTAGCCATCAGAGAAATGCAAATTAAAACAACTTAGAGATACCACCTGTCACCTGTCAGATTGACTAAGATAAAAGACACAGATGACAGCCTATGTTGGAGAGGATGTGGAGCAAGGAGAACACTCATCCATTGTTGGTGGGAGTGTAAGCCTGTTCAGCCACTCTGGAATGCAGTATGGCAGTTTCTCAGAAAACTGGAAATACATCTCCCCAAATATCCACCAATACCTCTTCTGGGTTTATACCCTAAAAGCACACATTTGCACTCCAAAGGCATAAGCTCAACTTTGTTCATAGCAGCATTATTTGTAATAGGAAGAACCTGGAAACAACCTAAATTCTCCTCAATTGAAGAATGGATTAGCAAACTATGGTACATCTACACAATGTAGTACTACTCAGCAGTAAAAAAAAAAATGGTATCCCAAAATTTGCAGCTAAATGGATTCATTTGGAGAATATCCTCCTGAGCGAGTTATCTCAAACCCAGAAAGAAGCATGGAATGTATTCACTCATTAGTGGACTCTAAATAAGAAAGAAAAAACAAACCATGTTCAAGTTGCAAACCATAACCACTGAACTGCTTGGGATCTTAAACACCCAGGATCTCACTCCCTCTGTAAGAACACCTGACTCAGTCTTGATGTTGGGGAGAAGAGACTAGATCTGCCAGGAGTAGATGCTGAACTGAGCTATATTGACGCCTTGGGACATCTTGCCCTTGCTGGGGAGGAGACAAGGAGATGTGGAGAAGAAAGAGTGACTGAAGGGGTAGGTTGGGGAAGGGACCTTGAACAAGGATAGAATATGTGTCTATTCATAATTTAAAAAAATTGAAATATAATTAAAAAAGAAAATTAAAAATTTATTTTTTTCAGAATTACTAAATACCTTTTGTGATTCCAACAAAAGCTGGCTCAGAGTTACTAGTTCATTCTCTCTCTCTCTCTCTCTCTCTCTCTCTCTCTCTCTCTCTCTCTCTCTCTGTCTCTCTCTTTTTCTCTGTGTGTGTGTGTGTGTGTGTGTGTGTGTGTGTATGAGTGTGTTTTTATCAATTGATACTCTTCAGGTACTAGGTATATTTTGACTGAATTGTTTTTATGATACTTTGTTTTTTAAACTTCTTATGTATATATTCTTGATATACATTCACAGATAGTGTATTTACTTAAACTGGAATGAACTAGAAATTTCCTGTCTGCTGGAGGTTATGGAATACAGCAATGGCTCATAAATTCATACACTTCTTTTATGAACTAGGAGCCACTGATAGGTTGGGGGTAGAAATAACACTGACATGGCCCATTCCTTCTACTTGTGAGTTCTTCACAGTTTAAGAATTAGTTTCAAAGCTAAAGGTACCTAAATGCTCCTAAATAAACTCATGGAGCCACAAATAAAACTAATATAAATGAAATTGTGAAAGGAACTTATTGTGTCCTTGGAGGCTGAAAAGAATGAGTTGATTTTAGACATCAGTGAGAGGAATTACTGGAATATTTTTTATATATGGAAAACTATCCATAAAGGTGTTTTTTAATATTAAGTGTGCATTAATTAATCAATAAAGGTAAAAATGAATAAATAAATATATAAAAACTTGGAAAACCTAAACAATTGCAGTTGCAAGAACAGTGACATCCCATCTACTCAGAGGTTGGCAGAAGAAACAGTTCACTGTAGTCAGAATGTCCCTTAACCAAGAAAACAGATGTCAACAAGGGCTGATGAGGATGCAGGAAAAGAGCCCATATTCACTGCTGGTGGAAATGTAAGCTTATACAGTCACTGTGAGAATCAGAAGAGAGATTGTTCTGAAAGCTGAAAGCAAACTGTACAATTCATTCTATCACTTCTGCATATCGCCCTAAAAGACTCTAAGTCAACATTCCACAGAAACACTTACCATCTATGTTAACTGCTGAGCTATTCACAATAGCCAGGAATTAAGACCAACCTTAAACAGGAATTGATAAAAAAAATAAAGTGGTGCATATACATAATGTAATTTTATGATGTCATAAATATATAAAATCATGATGCACTGGGAAAATAGAAGCAAATGAAAATCATTATTTTAGGAGAAGTATCTGGACACAGAAAGACACACACTAGATATTTTATTTCTTACATAGCACCAAATGTTAAAACCACACATACACAGACATACACATTTATATTAATATATGTATCAGTAGGTCATAAATCTATAAAGGAGTTCATGAGAGAGAAGGAAAAGATCTTAAAGGAGATAAGAAATAAGTTGGGGAAAGCAGAAGGGAGAACTATTTGGAAAAGGAGGGGAATAAGCTGAAAGTGGGGTACAGGGAAAGGCAGTGGAAAAGAACAGTGACCAACAAAGTATAATAACACATACGTATGAAGATGCCATGATGAGAACTATCACCATGTGCTAACCTAATACGTATGAAGACGCCATGATGAGAACTACCACCATAAGCTAACCTAAAAAATTAATGCTTATGGAAACGCCCCTCAAATTAAAGTCTTGTGCTTTGCAGACACATGTCCACCACGTTCCATTTTATTTTATTTTTATTTATTTATTTTTCACATGCAGAAATGGATGGATATGGAGAATATTCTCCTGAGCAAGGTACCACGATCCCAGAGGTTGTGGAGCAAGGGGAACACTTGAAAAAGTGCTCAACATCTTTAGCCTTCAGAGAAATGCAAATCAAAACAACTTTGAGAGACCACCTTACACCTGTCAGAATGGCTAAGTACAAAGACACAAATGACAGCCTATGCTGGAGAGGTTGCAGAGCAAGGGGAACAATTGTTGGTGGGAGTTTCACCTTGTTCATCCACTCTGGAATGCAGTATGGTGGTTTCTCAGAAAACTGGGAATCAATCTTCCCATGGACCCAGCAATACCACTTTTAGATATATACCCTAAAGATGCACATTTGCACCCGAAAAGCATTAGCTCAACTATGTTCATAGCATCATTATTTGTAATAGCAAGAACCTGGAAACAACCTAGATGCTCCTCAGCTGAAGAGTGGATTAACAAACTCTTCTACATCTACACAATGGAGTACTACTCAGCAGTAAGAAAAAATGATATCCTAAAATTTGCAGGAAAATGGATGGATTTGGAAAATATCCTTCTGAGCGAGGTATCACAAACTCAGAAAGATAAGCAGGGGATGTAGTCACTCATTACTGGACTTTAAATGGAAAGCAAAGCACACCCAAGCTGCAAACTACAACCACTGAACAGCTTAGGATCTGAAACACCTTGGAGCCCATTCCCTTCAGAGGAACACCTGACCCAGTCTTGATGTTGGGATGAGAAAAGAATATATGCCTGGAGTGGATGCTGAACTAAGCCACCTTGGGACCTTGGGACCTCCTGCCCTTGCTTTGGAGGAGATAAGGAGATGAGGAGAAGAGAGAGTCACTGGGAGGGGTGGGAGGGGGAAGGGAGTTTGAACAAGGGTATACATGGATAAAAAATGAGACTTTATTTAAATAATTGATGAAGGATTTTTAAAGATGTCTCCTGAAATACCTCTACTAGCTATAAGAGTGTTTTAAGTTTGCTTATAGTATTTATCTCTTAACTTTAAATCTGTGATACCTCAATGCTCATTTATTTAAATTTCTATTTTGGTAAAAGAAAGAGAAGAAAGAATGAAAGAATGATAAGAAAAAAAGAAAGAAAGGAAGGAAGGAAGGAAGAAAGGAAGGAAGGAAGGAAGGAAGAAAGAGTTTCCAAGTTAAACTATAGACAAATTGATAGACATTGGATAAGCAACTGGTACTATCACCCAAAGCAGTTTTATCTAATCTCACTAAAAGCTTCTATGCAGAAGATGTTACATAAGTTTTGTTGGTCCATATCCTCTTTCATATAAAATAAAACATTTGACTAAGAAACTTAAAGACTCATCAGCAAACAGTGCATTTATTATTGCTTGTATTCAATATTTTCAGTCATTTCTTTACTAGACTGATATTGATGTAAAAGGTAATTTTTTTCTCTATCTTGGAAGCTGCCTAACACAGTCTACAGAAGGGCTGTGAAACCTAGGTTCCACAGTGTCAGTACCATCTGTGAAAATTGAATTGATTATATGAGAAGGTATATTCTTGATTCAATAAATAGCTGAGGTCTTGCACTACACTCCATGAAAGGGGTTTGGAGTTGCAAAGGGATAGACTTAGCCACTGCCTCTTGTACTACTGTCAATGCATTTCTATCTGGGACTACAGTAACATTGGCCACTAAAGACTTTATTTCTCTTTATATTTTTGTATAATTGATCTCTGAGCATTGAGTGTTTGCATTTGGGAATGGTAAATCTGAAGAAGTCTTTAAACCCAATACCATGCATTGGCATAAGTTGTGAGAACCACCCATGGCCAAAAATGCCTAAGAGAGTGGATGTTCAGTGCTAGGTACATGAGGAGCCATTTAGCATTTTATCAAGTGAGTTAAACTAGGTAAAAGCAGATTGAATTTCTAGGTGAAATGTTACTCCAAAAAGTAATTGTTTTACTTACATACTTGGTAAATTTTTTTATTCCTTGTCATGGTTTAAATAAAATAAAGTTGTGATTCTCAAATAGTGGTCTTTTTTTTTTTTTTTTTTTTTTTTTGAGGTAAGGTGGTTTAAAGTCCCTGGCCCAAATTGAACAGTGTAGTTTGCAGTGAAAGTTTGCAGAATTCTAAAAACTTTTACCAAGAAGAAACAAAAAGCACATTCCTCTATATCCTTTGTTGGCCAAGTTTATTAGTAAAAACCAAATTATAGAAATCTAAAAGTCTAAGTTCGATTATTGTTTAAGGGTGAAAATTTGCTGGGATCCCTTCTGAGTTTGTAGAAGAGAACAGAGAGACCCTAGATACACATATCTTATAAAGGATCCCATTGATGTTTCTTCACTCTAATCCCCAACATTCCTCATTTCCTGGGGTCTTAACAGGTCCTGGTTATTTTGGCACAGACTGTGGAGTTGAGGCACAGTGACTTCTTGTGCAAAGTTAGTTTTGTGTAATTTTTGAATAATTATGTAATTATGTTATTCCTCTTTCTGTTTGCACACAACAAATCCTCTGCTTTACACATCAATGTTAGTTTCAGTGTTAAGAAATCTTACCAATATGATACCTTTATCAAACCTAAAATTCCAAAAATAGATGTCCCAAATTTTATGGATGAATCACTCAAAGACCTTAATGCTACAAAAAGAAGAAGAACCTCTGAATTCTTAAGAGAAAAAAAATATTTTTCCAATGGGAATAGCAAGTTTCTAATGAATATTAATATTTATTTAATTTTTAGAGTAAATAATACTATAAAACCATTCCCATGTGGGACTACAAAATAAACTATATCTTATTCCGAGAACATTCATGGTCTATTTTCTCATTAATTATTATTACATAAAGTAAAATGTATTCATATATAACATATAATATAAATTTATATACAAATATGTAACAACTATTAATTCATATATGTTCATAAATGTCTCTACAAGTATGCATTTCTAAGAAAATAAATATTTAATTTTTTATGTCCCCTTGAACCCTTGGCATATCTTGTACCTCTCTGCCACCTCCCTACTTTCCATCAATTATGTTCTACTTTTTCCTTCTCATTTTCAGGTAGAATTATATTTTGTGCAACATAGCTATTTTTAATCCTTTTTTCTTCTGTATTTGCCTTCTTCCTTCCTTATTTTCTCCTATTTTAATTACTAAATGTGTTGTTTTACAAGAGCTGAATATTTGTTCATAAGCCAATTTGATATAAGACAATTTTTCTGAAAGCAAACAATATGCCCATTATAAATACAATATGATGAGAGCCCAGTATCTATAAATGTACATTAAGCTTCTATTTTTGTTAGTAGGTGTGTAGCATTAAAGAACAAAAATGTGATCTCTCAGGGTGAATATAAACTTAAAGTGATGTTCTGAAATGATGGATTCATTTTTAATTTTGTCAAATTTTACCTCTACTTACTCAAAAATCCCCTGTAAGAACTGTAAGCATCAAAATTTAGAAAATCTTCCATACAAAATTTTCTCTATCTATAGAGTCTTTCTCTGAAGAAGATAGGTGATTATACATGGGATACTCGGTCAGATAGAACCTACTTATAATCAAAGATAAGGGTTGCCATCACAAACTCCATAATGTGGAGAAGTAAAAATAGTTACAAGTTGGAGAGAGACATGTCACTTTTGCATAGCCTAATGAGGATATAGTGTGATATAATGAATGGTTTATTTGGTTTAGCATGGGGAGTTGCATTAGATTGTGACAGATTGGTAGATAGTAGTTGTTGACTTGAAACACTGGTAGAATTCACTCTGGGTCCACATGGTCCCAAAAAAGTAGGAAGTAGCTGAGATGCAGTGTTATTATTTGATATTTTATTTTTCCAAGATAAGAGCCATTGTACAACCTTTGATTCCAACATGCATTGGAGGTTAGTATTCTCTTTAACACATGGCCAATAGCTTTGACATTAGTCAAGTAATTGAAACTATTACTCCAGACAAGGTTATCTAATCTCACTGAATATAATCTGTGAAGAAGTTGATCGTAGACATATGTTGGTAGATGTCTTCTTCCATAAGAAATAAACCTCTTGATTAAGACACTTAGGAACTCAATGTTGTTTACCAAAGGGTGAGTTTTCCATGCTTACCTGTGTTCAGCAGAGTTTAAGCCATTTCTTTGACTAGACTGAGGTCTTTTTCTCAAATGCAACACAAGTTTTCCTAGTTAAATAATTATTCTGC
>PVIH01025161.1:0-21217 GCA_004025045.1 Sigmodon hispidus | reverse complement strand
CATGTCTGTGTACAGAGCAATGACACTGATGTCCTGCTATCTGCATGTCTGTGTACAGAGTAATGCACACTGATGTCCTGCTATCTGCATGTCTGTGTACAGAGCAATGACACTGATGTCCTGCTATCTGCATGTCTGTGTACAGAGCACACTGATGTCCTACTATGTGCATGTCTGTGTATAGAGCAATGCACACTGATGTCCTGCTATCTGCATGTCTGTGTACAGAGCACACTGATGTCCTACTATGTGCATGTCTGTGTACAGAGCACACTGATGTCCTACTATGTGCATGTGTGTGTATAGAGCAATGACACTGATGTATTTATTAGCACATCCGAATAAATGGGCCTCAGTGAAAAGTAGTATACACAGGAGTCCTAGTTCAGGATCACACATGGATTCAGTATCACAGAACTGTTCACACAATTTCTCATAAAGCAGCACACATGGATGTCTTAGTACAGCCATACACAGAGATACACACACACTTTGAGTGCTCATGGAAGTACAAAGTAGGATCACACACGGATGTACTATATCATTACCCATGAACTCACCAGTAGAGCCCTGTACACACTTCTGTTACTAAAGCTCTACATATGACGTATTTGTAACAACAAAAGCATACTTCTACAGTAAGCTACAAACTGATATGCATTTCACAACAAAGCTGATGGGTGTACATACTAGCTTTGCCCATGTCTGGATGGCAGAGAGGTGCATGAGTGAAGAAGTGATGATACATCCACAAGAGCAGTGGCACTCCCATGGGAAGGCTCACAGATATACTAGAGAACAGCTCATGTGGGAGGATCACTGGAGTCAGAAGCCCACGTGGGAGGATCACTGGAGTTCAGATGCTGAGCAGGGCACAGGCGATCTAGTAGCGGCATATCCATGCGTTCAGAGCAACATTCACAGAAGCAAGTAAAGGACTCAGCATCACAACAGTGACTACTGTGTTCTCCTAAAGCAGCACACATGAAATAATGACACAGATGCCCATATCTATTACATTACATATAAACACATGGTTCAGTACTACATGGAAGTACAAGGCAGGAGCCCACAAAGATATGCTATCACATCACTGTACATTAATGGCCAGTAGCACGCTGTACTTGCATCTGTTACTTACATGCTATACAATGATGTCTAGCATGTGACCAGTGAGCACTATTGCAGTGTCAATCATGTGTTTATAGGAGAGTAGATGGATGTGCAGCTCTGCAAGGTGTGAGCTAGAGCAACGTGCACAGTTCTGGAGGAGCAGAGCAGTACACCTAATGACAAGTACACAATGAAAATGGAATTATGGTACAGCAGCAAGGGCAGTACAGCATGGGGTGTTAGCATAGCAATGAAGCTGGACACTGCATAAGTAGAGCAGTTGACACTGATGACATCAGCTTGTCTAGGTGTTTACTGGAACTTCAGGACAAATAGCAGTCCACACTGGAGTCCAAGTACAGCAGCACATTAGACATCCAAAAAGGAATGAAGACGGATTCAATATTACAGGATTGATCACACATGTTTTATGAAAGAGCAGACACGAATGTCTGAGTGCTATTACTGAAACACACATAAATGTAATTCATCAGCACTCTGGGAAGTAACAGGAGCACACAAGGACACAAGCACTGCACACGAGCATCTCAGTGCAGCACTGCACCATGGCCTCTTTAGAATGACTGATTTACTACTGCTGCTATCTAAACTCACGTGCATCGACAACAAAGCAGATGTGCAGCTCTGCATGGTGTGAACGACCACAGCAGCACAGATTAGGAGGTAAAACACAGCCCAGCATGGACAAGCACACTGTGAAGTGCAGGCAGAGGTACAGCAGAAAGAGCATCTGCACAGACGCATTGCAACAGCAGGGACCTCAGGGTCGCTAGAAAGTAGTGCACGTTGTTGTAGTGGTCCACCTGGACATTGGCGGGCTAGTGCAGATGCAGAGCAATGCACACTGATAGCCTAGCAGCTGTCCATGCATTTACTGGTACCTTAGAAAACATGCATTTCAATGAACAGCATTCCAAATGAGTGGGCTAGTACAGCAGTACATATGGAAATACAAGTGAAGGAGTGTACATGAATTCAGTACTAAGGAGTGATCATGTAGGTTTGTGTACAGAAATGTACCCAAATGTAATACAACAGCAGGACTCACAGATGCAAGAAATCAGCACTCATGGAAATATTAGACAGGAACATATGAGATATATTAGTACATTGCTGCACACGGATGCTCTTGTAGAGACTGCAGATACACCCATTACTAAAATACTGCACAATGGAGTCTGCAAAATCAGCCAATGAATGCAGTTGTTTAGTTCTGAACTTTAATCAAGTAGGACAGCAACACACAAGTTTTTAACCAATAAAGTGGTGCACCACGACATATAAGTACACAGTACACAGTTACACTCCAGCAAGAACCACCTCAATTGGAATGCACCATGCCCAGGTGGGCTGTGACAAAAGCAATCATAAATTTACCATAAAACAGCATTCATGGGAACAGTCTTAGAGCAGAGCCCTTGGATGCTGACCTAGTGCAGAGAAATGCACACTAATGTCCTAGTATCAGTGTGCAAATGTATCTACCAGCACATCAGAACACATAAATGTTTGTGTACATTGTTTAAACATGGGTAAAGTAGTGTGCATAAGTTTTAAATTGTAGGAAGATATTTAATTTAAATTAAATAGCATGTATAATCTCATAAAACAGTACACATGGATGTCCAAATACAGGATATTACAGATATACTATTAAAACACACACACACATGTAAAACTACAGTACAAATCATGGATCTGTGATCTCAGCATTCACGAAAGTATTGCACATGAGCAGTCAAGGATAACCCAGGGCATCACTGCACATGAATATACTGGTAGACCACTGCTCATACATCTATTCCTTCCTTCCTTTCTTCCTTTCTCTTTTCTTTCTTTTTTTTTTTTTCAAGACAGAGGTTCACTGTGTAGCCCTGGCTGTCCTGGAACTTGTTCTGTAGACCAGGCTGGCTTCAAACTCACAGATGCACTTGCCTCTGCCTTCCCAGCGCTGGGATTAAAGTCCTTTACCACCACCACCCAGCAATGCATCTATTTCCAAAGCTCTACACAATAGTGTTTTTGCAGCTATATTACTACTGTTTGTAAACCAACAGCATTTACAGCATAGCAGATGGGTGTGCAGCTCTGCACGCTTCTGATTTAAAACAGAAGAACAAGGCACCTGGGTATGCAAATAATCAGTACAAACATAAGTGACTGCACAACATCAAATACAATTGTATTACTCATGCACTGAATACAACAGTTGTACTGTAACAGAAGTCATTATAGATCTGCAAAAATTGGTGCACATGAGGACATTGTTATAGGAAGGCATGCAGATATGGAAGTAGCTGTATGCTGCTGTCATATTACTGTTGTGTCTGTGTCTAATAGCACACTGAGTACATGAATGTCCATGAACAATGGACCACCTACAACAGCACACATGGAAATACAGGGAAAGAATCACACATGGATGCACTATTCTAGGAGTCAATGTGTCTTTGTAAAGCAGCACAAGTGGACATTCAAGTACAGCTGTACCCAGGTGTAGGCTTACAGAAACTATGGAAGGACTTGCTGATGTGTGGGACCAGCACTTCAGGTGTACTAGATGGGACCACACGAGGATACTAAGACGTCACTGCGCATGCATGTATTAGTGGAGCACTACCCACACATTCGTTACTAAGGCACTGCATAGTTCTTTGTAAAGATCTACATAGCACTACTGCAGCGCTGACATTAATGTGCTCTTATGATCCAGCAAACAGATGTTTCTGTACAAGGACAGCAGTTCACACATTTTGAGGAGCAGAGCTGGCACCGGGGTGAACAAGGACAAGGTGTAAATGGAAGTGTCAGTGCAGCAGCAAGAAGGGCCATGTTACCATTACATCCTTACAGATGTACTGTGACAGCACTTATCATAGACTTACTGGACAGCAACCCGACTGAGAATGTTATTACAGCAGTGACCGGGGCAGAGGAAAGCTTACTGGTGTCCTGTTATTGACGTGCCCACATATTTACTAACACATCAGAACATGTGGATGTCTGTGGAATTACAGGCACACACATAGAAACATATATAAAGGAGCATGTGAGGATTCAGTATGAAGTGAATGATCAAGAATGCTCTCACAATGCAGCACACATGGGTGCTGTACAACCATAGTACACAGATGCATGGTTACAGAAACACACAAATGTAATAGGAGAGCAGGGCCAATGAATACACAACATCAGCACTCAAGGACACACTAGGCAGGAGCACACAAGGACATACTGAACATCAGTGAAAATGATTGACTGGGGGGGCATCCAGTACTAAGGCCCACACAGTGGCCTGCTCTCAAGAATTACTGCTGCAGTGTAAACGGATGTGATTTACAATACAGCAATGCCTGAACAGAAGAACTGCCATAAATTAAGGGTAGATCAGTGCCCAGAAAGAACAACTATACATTGAAAATGGAAGTATTGGTGCAGCATCAATAACGGTTGTGATCCCATTACGCTGCACACAGGTCTACCACAGTAGAAGTTATCAGAGATTTGATTGAAAGCAGCAAACAAGAGGCTATTATTATAGCAGCACAAGTGGAATTGAAATACTGGTGCAGAAGGAGGGCAGTGCACAGTGACGTCCTAGGACATGTGTGTCTGTGTATTCACGTCATAACACATGGGTGTTCATGAGCATCAGCCCATACTGAGTTACTATTACAGTATCCCATATGGAGTAAAGGGGAGCACACGGATTCAATAATAAAGCAATGATCACACATGTCCTCATGAAATAGCAAAGATGCCTGAACACAACCACAAAACCATGTGCTCATATCAAATATAAACAAATGTAATACTACAATAGGACTCATGAACATATATGACATCAACATTCAAGGAGGTACTAGATACACAAGGGTATACCAGTAAATCACTGTGTGTGACTACTCGCTGACTGAGCATGACTACACAATGTTATCCGTGATGAACTGTAGCATATGTCATGCAACTTAAACTGATGTTCAGTTACAACAAAGCAGATGGATGTACTTGTCCTGCTCTCCACAGCCTCAGGCAAAGCAGCGGTGCCACATTTTTAGGTGTTGAGCAGTATAAGGGGGTGGACAAGTACACAGTGCAATTGGGAATCATAGCACAACAGCACTTACGACTCATGTACTGCAGCTATGTCCTGTGACAGGAGTGATCACAGATCGACTAGGAAGCGGTCACCAGAGAATGTTACTGCAGTGCACTGATGTGTCAGTGCAGACACAGAGCAATGCATGCTACACTCATGTCCTAGAACTGGTGTGTCCTACAGAATACATGGATGTCTGGGAACAATAGTACACGTGAGTGAGAATTTTATTACAGCACCACATATGACATACAAGTAACACACATAGCTTCAATATTTAAAGAGTGGCTATGAATGTTCAGGTAAAGCAGTGCATGTGGATGTCCTTGCACAGACATTCAGAGTACTATCAAAGAAATGCACATAAAGGTCATACTGCAGCAGGACACATGGACACATGACATGTCCAGAAGCACTGGCACAGAAGAACATGCTCATTCATTGCTGCACATGACTGCACTAGTCTAGCAATGCAAACCATCTTTTACTAAAGCTCCAGATGATGCTGTCTTTGCAAATACAGGCATCAGCAACAGATGCAGCCAACAGATGCACACGCACAGCTCTTCACATGCTGAAAGAAGAAAATTCACGCACATGATTTTAGAGCGAATAGCACACTAGAACGGACAACTACACAGGGCAAATGTTAGTACTGGTGTTTCCACATGTTTTCTAGCATACAAGAACACACGGATGTCCATGAACAGCAATACATGAAATACTAAGGTAGCAATATGGAAATACAAGTAAATGAGCACCCAGGATTCAATATTACAGAAGTTATCATGCATGATTTCATAAAGGGGCACCCATGATGTTCCAGTACAGCTGCACACAGATATACCATTACAAAAATGGCCATGAATGTAACACTACATCAGGACCCATGGATATACAACATTTGCACTTACAGAAGTGCTAGAGAAGCACACATGGATATTCTAGTATATCACAGCTGAAGAATGCACTCATAGACCGTAGCATGCACATTTATCAGTCAAGCACTGTGTAATGACATCTTTGCAAACCGGACATAGTACTGCAATGTGGGCCGATGTGCATTTACAGTGAAGCAGATGGATTTGCTGCACAGCTATGAATATGCCTGAACTAGAATGGCAGTGCACACTTTTAGGAGTAGAGGAGAACACTGGAGTGGACAAGTGCAATGAAAGTGACCACAGCAGCTGGATGGCTGCACTAACGCACCACACACAGATGAGCTGTAACACAAGACTTACTAAAAAGCAACATGCATGAGAATATTATTATAATGGTCCACCAGGACATGAAGTAGGCCAGAAAATCTGGGCCAGAAACCATTGCACACCAAGCATGAAAACACTGACCTCAGTATGCATTGCCCTGCATCTATGCAAGTACTTTGTGTATATTTGTGTGTGTGCATGTGTATATTTGAATGTGTATAATATATATGTGTGTATATGTGTATGTTTTTGTGCATACACACACAAATATATACAGGTACAGACAAAATTATATACATGTATACATATATAGATATTCACATGTACACAGACATAAATTTACACATATAAGTAAATATATTCAAACACACAGAAATATACACATTAGCATACAAAATATACACAAACATACACATTACACACATACATAAACATGTGCATACACATAAACATACATGTGTGTACCACTTCATTTAAGAAATTGGGGGCTGGAGGGATGGTTCAGAGGTTAAGAGCACTGATTGTTCTTCCTGAGGTCCTGAGTTCAATTCCCAGCAACCATATGATGCCTCATAACCATCTGTACTGAGATCTGGTGTCCTCTTCTGTATACTGTATACATAATAAATAAACAAATATTAAAAATGAAATCAGATCATTTATGGATTTTGGTAGTGGGGGGCTGTAGCACAAATTCCGATTGTAATGAAAGAGACTCAGAGCCAGATATCAGGAAAAGGCTAAAATACCAGAGAGAGGAAGCACCACAGTCAAATCTCACCCAGCCATCTTCCAGATTCCTCAGCCTCACTCCTGATCACTTCTACCTCTGCTGTTTTCCCAGGCCTGCCTTAAATACCCTTCTCACTCAGCTGTATCCCACCTAGATTAGGATTAAAGACGGAAACCATTCTATTTCCTAGTCAGCCTTGAACTCACAGAAACACAGAAAGTTCTTTGTCTCTGCAGTTATGGGATTAAAGGCATCACTCCAGCTTTCCCTGTGCTGGAATTAAAAGTGTGTGCCATTGAAGCCCAGCTGTTTGGCTTTGTACTCATAGATCAAGAACTTCCTGTGTTGTCTGCCTAGTTTGAGTATGGGTTGATCTCTTGATATTCCGGGTTCTATTACATATGTAACATATCCCCACAGGGGGCTCAGTAACACCCCATCTTCTCTGCCAGTGCAGGACTCTGTTCATCTCTAGCACTTCCTAGAGCAAAGCCACAGATAGGAATTTTCTAGACTAATTCTGTGGACAATAGTTCCTAATGCATTGCATTGGTCATTCCCTTGGGTTTCTGACCATCTGTGCTGGGGTGGGGTTGGATGAGGGTTGCTTTTCCGTTGCTGTGATGAAATGCCACCACCAGAAGCAGCTCTGAGAAGCGGGTTTTTGTCTCACAGTTCCAGAGGCAGAGTCTATAATGGTGGGGAAGGCATGGAAGCAGGAGCAGAAAGCCACTGCACATCATCCACACAGGAAGCAGCAAGAACAGGCTGTAAGCCCTCAAAGCCCATCCATCCCCAGTGGCGGACTTCCTCCAGCAGGGCTGCACCTTATAAAGGTTCACAATCCCAGTCAGCACAACCAGCTGGAGACCAATCATTCAGATACATGTGGACCTATGGGGGACATTTCTCACTTAAACTACACAGGGGCTATTCTTCAGGAATTGCCCCTGCCACATTTCCCTTCTAGAAAATTCCTAGTGTGCTTGCATATTGAAAATACCAGTTTTAGCCCAGTAAACTCAGGGGTTTCCAGGTATTTTCTATTGCAAATATCACTCAGAATTCATGCGTTGGAGGGGCTCTGAGACCCTCTGACTGTTCTAGTGTGAGCATCTTGAATATCTCACACCTTACCTCAGTGAGCTTGTTCAAGGTGGTGTGATCAAATCAGCTGCAGGGAACAGAGGTTCATTTTGTTCACAGTGTTCAGGGTGGCTGCACATCATAACTCTAAACACCAGTCTCGGGGAATCTTCTAAATTCAGATCCTCACACATGCTGTCCTTCCTGGTACCCTGATTTGGTCTCTGGTTTCCTTCACATGAATCTGGACCCTCTCAGTAGAATTCTGATAGAGTCTGGATGGCCTTGGGGCTCCCTCACCCAAAAGGCTTCATGTCAGCCTTGCCTGAGAAGCTGATGAGTGTGCAGAAGGTGGAGAAAGCCTGAGGTTGACAGGCAGGCAGGGGTCAGGTGGATACACATTTTGCCCTCTTGCCTCTATGCTAGCTTCCGCTATCCATCACAGGGCATCCAGCCTCCATTCTGCTCCAGGGTGGTTAGCCAGTGGCTGTGCTGTTGATCTTGCTAGGGCTAAATCGTGGGGTGAGGGTGGAAAGGACAGCTAGCTGTTGGCTGATCTACTTGGCCTCAAAGAGACCAATGCTTATCAGGCCTCTACCAGCATCCCATTGATCAAGGCCAGGCACGCATCTAAACCCAGCCAGTGCTGCAGCCCCTACAGCTCAGCAAGATGCATGGATACGGAGGCACTTTTGCTATCCATTGTCATCCATAGCAAACTGGGCTGATACTTAGAGTATCACCTCTGAGCCTTGTGCTGGGGATGATCCTAAGCTTGTTTTCTGCTCAGTGTAGTATGATTGATTAGTAATGTCTGCCATGGGCATGTAGGTAAGGAATGGGTTTGTTCCCCAATCCAAAGCCTCCCCAAACTGTCTGCCAGCCTTCTCCACCCCACGTCTGGTTTAAGATCAGGGTGATCTGAGCCTGTCTCTGTACTTTTCTCCCTTTCTAGCACCAGGCAGTGCCAACTCGTGTGCCTGGCCTAGGCTCCGTAGAGGAAGACAAATATTGTAGTGTTGGATGGGGCCACAGAAGCTGTGGACCTGGAGAGAGGTGACCTGATTTATCCCATCACGAAGGTTGTAGTGCACTCACTGTTGCTCACCAGCATATTGTGGGCTGGCTATACAAGGTGGACCTGTGTGCCTACAGCGTTGACCCTGTCACACACATGTAGAGTGTGTTTCTGAGTTCCAATACCAGGCCTCAGAGCGCTCACTGAGGAGATAGCTGGGATGGGCACTGGGTGCTGGGGTCCAGTTTAATCTGCTCTGTGAAGAAGCAGCTGAGGTGTGCAGTAGCCAAATTTTCAGGTCAGGAGAGCACAAGAGAGAAGCAATTAGCTCTTCCTCAGAGGTCCCAAATTCTGCCCTTGACAACCTCATACTGTCTGTCATCTGCCCAGCAGTCATACTGATCCCACAAACGCATGAGTCAATGGTGTAAATCTGTCACAGTCCTCTGTGTCTTCTCCCAAGTCTTGTTGAAGCTAGTTTGCTTCACCGCATCTGCTAACTGTTTATTCCAGACTCAGTTTCCCCTTCCAGAGTGCCTCAGCTCTCGCACAGAGCCAGGGTTCTCAGACAAAACCTAACCCTGCTGTCACCAGGGTCTCTTGAATTTAACCCTTTAGGTACTACGTGCCACAGGGTTATCACACACCACTGTCCAGGGTTTAATGACTATAAAACAATTCAGAGAAAACACCAGGTACAGTGTCTGGACCCCGAGACCTTGCCAATGGATATGTTGTGTTCACTGGTCCTTCCTTCCTGTTCCTGGGTCACCCAGTCAGTATCACTGAGTGTCCATGCTGTGTCCTGGGCAAGGCTTTGGGGATACATGGTGGACAAACTTACAACTTCTCAAGCAAGTGTCCCAGTTTAAAGAGGAAGGAAAGGTTGTCCCCTCCTCTGCCCTTGAGGTGGGAGTCTAGGGTGGAAGTCTGTTCTGGGCCCATGCTAAGGAAGCAGGGAGGCCTGATGGCTGGGAAGCTGAGCAGAGATCGGCACTAACAGGCCTGAGTCTGTTTTCTCTTCTGTCAAAGGGATTCAGTGACGTCAAATGCATCCACAAAGGGGCAGAGGCGGGATGGGGTCAAATGGTGGCATCTGCCTCCTCTGAGTCACCTGCATTCACAGCCATGCTTGGTACCCAGCTGTATCTGTGATAAGGAGAAAGACGCTGGTACAGCTGAGACACTGTCAGCTTCAGGCAGGGAGGTGGATCAGGGATAGCATTTCCCAGGCACAGGTCCAATCTTCAACACCACAGAAAAGCAAAAAGCCCACAGGGTCGGCTGGAGGCTGAGGATGTGTGCCTGTGGCCTGCTGGAGCTCATGTCTGTTCTCCCACAGGCTGGACCCTGTTGGCAGACAACCTTGGCTGAGGGATTAATGGGCTGGATCACCCTGCTGGTCTGCCAAATGTTCTCATATAAGGGCCACCCTGTGACTCAGGCTCTATTCCCAGACCAAGGTGGGGCCTCTACAGAGTCTTTCCAGAATCCCCAGATGAATTCACAGATGCACAGCAGCCTCTGTCCCCAGACAGATAAATGTCAAGCTGGGTGCTGTGTGCCCCATCTCTGGTTCCTCCAGAGCAGAATGGCCCACAGGGCCACTCAAACTGGGTGGTGAGAAGCTCAGGGGTAAGTTGTTACTTGGCCCCTGGGTACCTCACATCCCCACTTTTAAGCTTCAGTTTCTTCTTTTGTCTGTTTATTTATTTATTTGCCTTGGTGTTTGCCTGGAACTGGAACTACAGACAGTTGTTAGCTGCCATGTGGGTGCTGGGAATCGAACCCGGGTCCTCTGGAAGAGCAGCCAGCAAACCACTGAGCCATCTCTCCAGACCCCAGTTTCTTCCTTTGTAAAACAAAAGTAACCATGGTGATGAGACTGCTTCCTTGCCATGTGGAAGCCTCAGAGTGAGCCACAGGCTATACTAGCAAAGGGGAATAACTCTAGGCTGAAAGAAAACCCCCCAAGCCTTGTATCAAAACAGGACATCAGAGAAACCTTAGGGTACAGGGAAAAACAAGCCCTATATCCTAGAAGCAGGTAGGAGTCCTGTCCTCTCCTGACCCCAGCATAGTCATTGCCTATGTATCCGTGAATCACGGGCGGTACTAGGGCAGAGGAAATCGATGATGCAGTCCCGGGGGATCATGGCAGTATATGGAAATAGCTTTGCAGAAGCTTTACAAGGGCATTTCTGATAGAAGCCAAGGATATTGCTCAACCACTCTCATGCACAGGACTCAGCCCTGGACCACAGCCAACAGTGACAGTCATGTTGCTAGGTAACTATGATGAGTCAGGGTGGGTGTGGTGGCACATACCTGTCATTCCAGCACTCTGGAAACTGATGCAGGAGGATCTTGAGACCAGCCTGAACGACAGAGTGAGAGACCCTTCACTGTTACAATTGTAAATAGTGTAGGACTGAATCCAGAGCTGGGGATGTAACACAGTTGCTACTAAAGCATTTGTTAAGCACATGTGAAGCATTGAGTCTGGGACCCACAAGCAGGGTGTGGTGACACAGGCCTATAAACCCAGCACTTGGAAGGGAAGGTAGGAACATCACAAGTTCAAGGTCATCCTCAGCTTACAAATGGGAGTCCAATGCCAGCCTGGGCTATGTAAAATTCTGCCTCAAAAAAAAAAAAAAAAAAAAAAAAAGATAACAAAAAGCACTGAGTCCATATACAGACACATAAGCAACAGAGGAAATGTGAACATGACTGTTATTGAGTCTGTCAGTGTCTGGGTATCACTAGATCTTATCCTAGCATTAGACAAGATGGAATAAAAAGGGGTCTCTTTATGTCATTTTTTCAAATTGTGTATAAAATCTACAATGACATCAAAATAAGAAGTTAGGGAAAATGTGCAGACCGTCATCCAGGTCCGAGGTGTCCAGCCTAAGCGGCCTGGTGTGGGTGCAGTCTTGAAGCAGAGCTTGAGCAGAAACTCACTGTCCACTTTGGCAGCACAGTGATCATGGCTTTGCTCAGACCAACCTGGGCATGCCAGGTTCTTCGGGGTCTGGTATTCCAGTGGTGTCACCCTCTGCCATCTTTCTCCTAGAGAGGAGTCTAGATTGGACATTCCTTGGATCCCAGGCATCCCCAGCCACTGCAGGCTCTGTGGCTGGCTCCAAAGAGGTTATCAAGAGTCCTGACTCAGGCAAGGCCTGATTCCTGGGCTAGCCTGTAAAACAGGCCTTTCTGGGCCAGCAGCTGGGTTGGACTGCCACTCTCTGCCACTTGCCCCTCATCCATGACCAGAACCCTGCAAAGAAGACAGACATGGAGCAGTTCTTGTGACAGTAGCTGAGGCCCTCAACAGCTGAAAATACAGCTCTATTTTGAATTTACTCTCCAGAAGTCTAGGCTTTCCAAGCTGCTTCCCGTCCCTCCCAGCTTCCTGGATGCACAGTTCCTGGGCCAAATGCCTTTCCTTGGGGACTTGGTCATGGCCCCTGGACAGTGGGCCCTTTGTGATTTGCCTCAGGACACTTGCAGATGAACACATTATATGTCTCCCCATGCCTCCGTGGCCCTGTGCATCACTGTGGGGAGGGACACCTTACCTGGCGCAGTCCATTACAGAGCGCAGACGGTGAGCAATGAGCAGAACTGTGCATGGGGTAAACCAGTGCTCAAGAGCTGCCTGCATCTGCATCTCTGTCCCTGGGTCCACAGAGGCGGTGGCCTCGTCCAGGATGAGGATCTGGGTTTTCCGGAGAAGGGCACGTGCCAAGCATAGGAGCTGCTTCTGACCCACACTGTAAATAAGCTGCATGGTTAGGCTAAGTAGGTGTCATCAATCAGTATGGGCCTGTCTATAAGCAGGCTCTGGGGACAGCAGCTGACAGTGTCTGTATGTATTGTCTCCTCATGAGGTCCAAAGTCTATAGGGTTTGGGGCAATTCCATTTCTGCTGTCTCAGTGTAGGCTGACTGTGGACAAGTCATTTACACCTCCTGTGCCTTGGTTTCTCTACCTGGGAAAAGTCTGTTTTCTCTTTTTTTCCTGGATATACATTGTATGCACTTATGGGGATGCATATCTACAGGTGCATGTGTGTACACACGTGTATGGGGATCAGAGGTTGGCATTGGTGACTCTTGAGTTACACTTCACCTTATTTTTTTTTTTAAACTTTATTTATTTATTTGCCTTGGTGTTTGCCTGGAACTGGAACTACAGACAGTTGTTAGCTGCCATGTGGGTGCTGGGAATCGAACCCGGGTCCTCTGGAAGAGCAGCCAGTGCTCTTAACCGCTGAGCCATCTCTCCAGCCCCTACACTTCACCTTATTAACAGAAAGGAGGTCCCCCTGAACCCAGAGCAGGCTGTCTCAGCTAGTCTGGCTAGGTAGCTTGTCCCAGGGATTGCCTATCGCTGCCTCCTGAGCACTGATATTATAGGCAGCTGCTAATCCCACCTAGCATTTTCATGGGCTCAGGGGATCTGAACTCTGGTCCTTATACTTGCCCATGGAGCATTTATCTCCCCAGCTCCCATGAGAAGGGTTTAAGTAGATACCAGTCACAAAAGATGGTTATTGTCCTGCTTTTTGTTTTATTTGTTTGAAACAGGGTTTTACTATGTAGTCCTGGCTGGCCTGGAATCACTATGTAGACCATGCCTGCCTCTGCCTCCTGAGTACTAGGATTAAAGGTATGGAACACAGTCTTGGTTTTAGTTTTTTGAGACAGTGTTTCACTATGTAGCCCAGGCTGCCCTCAAACTTGAACTCTTCTTGTTCTAGCCTCGTGAGTGCTGGGATCACAAGCCTGCACACCAGGACCAGCTATGCCTGACCATGCTCACACTGCTAAGCTGCACACTGAGGAAAGGCCAGGGCTGGACAGCAGCACCAGGACACTTCCTCAGTATGTACAAGGCCCTACATTAACTGCCCTGCACTTAAAAAAAAAAAGTACAATGCATCTCCCAGCCCCGTTTATGTTATGTGTGTTTCAACCTTTAATATTTTAGCAAAAGGTATTACTGGAGAGATGGCTCAGCCAGGAAATACCTGCCGTGTAAACAGGAGGACCTGAGCTCAGATCCCCAGTACCCATATGGAATTCTGCTGGGCACAACAGATCTGTAATCCCAGCTCCAGGAATGCAGAGACACAAGGATCCCTGGGAGCCTATTGGTCAATCAATTTAGGAGAATCAATGAGCCTCAGGTTCAGTGAGAGATTCATCTCAATAAATAAGGAAGAAAGTGATAGAGAAGGATATCCAGGGTGGACCTTTGGCCTCCACACACACATATTTTTGGGAAAGAACACACACTATCACTTAGCCACAATGGATCTGAATCAGTGTCAGACATCAAGCATAACATTTTTGTAGCAAAATAAAAGTTGAGTGGGATAGAGCCTAGGCTGGGCTTTGCACTGAGATCCTGTGGTTTGGAACTGCAGGGAAAGATTAGGATTTGTATTAGTAGATGGGGGTTGAAGAGCCCAGACTGTCCCTGCCCTTGCCTACTTCATCTATCTGGTTCTGCCACTGGTAGATGGACATACCTCAGGTCATCACCCTGGCCCGCACATTCATACTGCAGCTGGCCGGGCAGGCTGGCCACAAAGGCCTTGAGCTGCACTGTTTCCAGTGCTGCCCAGATGTCTTCATCTGTGCGCTCCTGAAGCAGGTCCAGGTTCATCCGCACAGAGCCTGGGAACAGGACAGGGTCCTGGCCAGAGAAGCACTGGGTCATAACAGGGCCTTGCCAAGGCTCTTCCTCCACCACCTCTTTCCCATGGTCCTAGGCCTCACCTGAGGGATGATGGTGATTCGGGACCGCAGTGTGTGCAGCCCCACATGGGTGATGGGGACTCCGTCAATACAGATATCACCTTCAGCAGCCTCCTGAAGCCGCAGCAGGCCCCAAGCCAGCGAGGACTTCCCAGCTCCTGTCCTGCCCACAATGCCCACCTACCAGGTAACAAGAGTAAGGCCCACACCACGCAGGTCTGCCCTAACCCTGGGGTTCATGCATACCTAGCTGAATTTTTTTTTTTTTCTGTACAAGACTTGTCTCTGTGCCTACCTCCATGGAGCATGTCCCTTCAACTCAACTGCTCACCCTTCCATTCTACCTTCCATCCGGGCTCTCTCTAGCTCCTCCTCGATGTCCTAGCCACCCCTCACTCCCCATCCTCCCAGGGGAGCTCTCCCAGTTTCTGGCACCCTCCTCTACATCCTGCCCTAACTGTGCCTTGTCCTCCCAGCCATCACTCTTCTACCCACTGATCAGCTCCTCCATCTTTTCTTTTGTCCTCTGTTCCATATCCATCCATGCAGGCAGCCCAGCATGCCCCTCCTCCAGGGACGCTAAGGTAAGTACAGGACGCCACCCCGAGGCAGACAGGCCATGGGAGGTGTCAGCCTTAGATCCTGGTGCCCACATGATATAGTGTGTTGTTTTTATTTTTTCCAGTGGCTGCCCCTTAAGCAAAGGCCGTCCTAATCAGCAACTGCTATGTTCCAGCTGCCAGCAGTGACTAGCCTCAAGGCTGCAGCCTGAGAGCATTGTGCTCCCTCAGACACAGACTCTTTCAAAGCTACTAAGAGAACTAATCTAAAATTCTATCCCTCCAAAGAACTCAAGACTCAAAGGTTATAGTGGAATTTTGCTCCTCAGGGAGGCTGAAGAGCAACCGTCTCTCCTTGCTTGTGAGCCCAAAAGGCCAAAAATGTCTCCTCAGCCCCCACTTAAAAGCCTCTCTTCACCACCTCCTCCCTAACACTTCCTGTCAGTTACTTGCTGACTCAGCCGCCTGACCATAGGTTAATTTATTTAATCAAGCAAATGTTTAGTAACACACCTTAAAATGATATTCTACCCACCTTCTCTCCTGCGTGGATCTTCAGGGTCACACCCCGCACAGCCAGGGGCAGCTCTGGTCGGTATCGGAGTCCAAAGTTCCGGAACTCAATCTGTCCCTCACTAGGCCAAAGAGGCCGGGCTGCACAGGTGGGCAGCCTCCATGGGGACTGGGTCAGAAAGCAGATTAGGGAGACATATCAGGGGAGATGTCTTCATAGGTACCTGCCCCTAAGCCTCAGCTTCCCATGGTCCACACGCCACCCTTCTTCTGGAAATCAGTCCAGGTCATTCTAGCGCTGTTTCATTGTTTTAGGACAAGATCTCACAGTTTATAGCCAAGGCTAGTTCTTAACAGCCCCTAACCTAGCAGTCAGGGTAACTTCAAATTTTCTACCTAGAGTAGCTTTTCACTATGAGCTCAGACTAGCCTTAAACTCAGTACATAGCCCAGGATGGCTTCCACCAAGCAGCAATCCTCCTGCCTCAACTTCCTAAGTGCTGAGGTTTAGCTGTGAGCTGCTGCTGTACTCCTGAAGTGTCATGTGCCGCTGGTCCATCCTCAGCACACTGCAGCTGTGGTTTGTCCCTGGCTTCCTGCTTGGGGACAGTCCTGTCCTGTGCCCTGCTGCACCGCTGGAGCATGGCTAACACTTTAATGCTGTCGCTGTGCTGAAGAAATGTCCTTCCTGCTGTTGAGGTGACGCTGTCACTACCGCTTAGTACTCAGCTGAGTGACCTGTCCTGCTCGGGCAAGAAAGCAGGGCTTTAAGCTCTTCACTCCCAATGTCACCTGGCTGTGACTCCAGCCCCGGGGATGCTGCCAACACCCTGGATCCACTGTCCCCCATTCCACCTCCCTACTATCACCTCTTTGGGAATGTCACCATAGTCCTGCATGCGCTCCACTGCCACCATGCTGTTCTCCAGATCTGTCCAGCTGCGGACCACCCACTGCAGAGTCTGTGTTACCTGGTTTGAGAAGACACCTCAGCTGGACTCCTCTGGGTTCTCATTAGGCCTCCCTCGAAGCCAAGTGCGGGGACAGGAAGCTGAGGATCTGGGCCCTCAGGGTGGGACTTGGCTTTGGCCAATAAGACAGAAAAGAGAAGAAGCAGGCACCACTCTCCCAGATCCATTGGCCCCAGACAGAGAGGACCAGAGAGGGTGCCTGGCCTTTCCAGGACACACAGCAAGACCTGGGTCTGGTTCCATTCTGGTAGCTTCCACAGAGGGGCCAGGCCTCCCCGATTTCCATCCCACTGAGTTTCCAAGTGCCTTGCCAGGACTTATGAGTAGTTCCCTGGCTGGCTCTGCTCTCCTTTCTCTCCCTCTTCTGGCTCACCCTCCCAAACTATGCCTGCCCACACAGCTGGGACAGCCTGCCTCGTGCTCCCATGGCCTCTCCTGCTGCTGCTGCCTCTGCCCAGAGCATTGGCTCCAAAGGGATGGTCAACAGCTTATGAAGAAGCTCTTAAAACAACGCTTTCGGGGCTGGAGAGATGGCTCAGTGGTTAAGAGCACCATCTGCTCTTCCAGAGGACCCGGGTTCGATTCCCAGCACCCACATGGCAGCTAACAACAGTCTGTAGTTCCAGTTCCAGGCAAACACCAAGGCAAATAAATAAATAAAGTTTAAAAAACAAAACAAAACAAAAGCAAAAAAAAAAAAAAAAAAAAAAACCAACGCTTTCTTCAACTGATGCTGCTGTGGAGACGAGACAGTGTGTGAGTGTGTGTGCACGTGTGTGTGCACGTGAATGTGTGTGCACGTGAGTGTGCATGCTTGTGTATTTGTGGACATGGATATTCTAACCCAACACTGCATATTATCAAGCACTGACAACATGCACTACTCTGGAAACCTGCTCTCAACACTCTTCACCTGTCTCAGCTCATCAGAAGTGGCAGTGTGCTGGCCCATTACTTAGATGGGCACACTGAGGGTCTTGAGCCACTTGCTTTAGGTCATACAAGGCTCCCTGAGAACCACACTTCCCCAGTGCTGGCCAGCAGGGCTCCATATGTCTCTCTTCTGCTCCATCGGGGGTGTGGAGTACCTGGAGGGCAGCGGACACTGAGAAGCCCACGAGGCCGGCACTCAGGTGAGCTTTGCTCAGCACAGCGCACACAGTAGCCACAAACACCAGGCCATTCCCTAGGAGCTCCAGGTTGGCAGCCAACCACCTGTAAAGGGAAGCAGGGCTCAGAAAGACCAGCAAGACCTACTTCTCTGAGTAAGCACTCAGTGGCTACTGCACATCCGCCATAGGGGACCTAACTATAGGAGAAGAGGTAACACTATTCTGTCCTGCCTAATGACCCAGCCCAGGGCCTGGCACATGCTGGGTGTTTCACAGTACTTCCTATTTTGTAGGGGTGTATTTTTTTTAAAGATTTATTTATTATGTATACAGTATACAGAAGAGGATACCAGATGTTATTATAGATGGTCATGAGCCACCATATGGTTGCTGGGAATTGAACTCAGGACCTCTGGAAGAACAGTCAGTGCCCTTAACCTCTGAGCCATCTCTCCAGTCCTCTAAGAGTGTATTTTCTAGTGTGTCTCTTCCCTGGTGGGTGTGTACACATGGGTGTGCAAGCCAGAGGACAGCCCTAACCCTAGTCAGTCATTTGTTGTTTTATCTTTGGCTGCACCTTAATTACTGCTTTTTCAGCCAGCAATTGGGACTCCGTAGTTCCCGGTCGGCTTCTTTGGCAGTGGCCTAGCCATTGAGGTTGCAGCCTAGTGGAAATTCTGTTCCCACAGGCACCGAATCTGCCTCTGCTAAAGGTAGCTTTAAAACTACATCTATATCATTCTACTAATAAATAAAATTAGAGATTCAAAGGCTGGGGTGAAAACTTGCTAGTTCAGAGAGGTTAAGCAGCATCTAGCTACCTTTTCTCCTTGCTGGCTTCTCCCAAAGATAGTGTTTTTCCACTTGGCCAAACAAAAAATCTGCACCACTCCAAACCCCTCCCTACTCCTTCCGGTGCATCTGTCTCTTCTAGATGCCCTTTGATGCGCTATGGTAACTTCCTGTTAATTAGCTGCTAACTCAGTCTCCTGACCCTAGGTTAATTTATCTAATTAACATAATGAAAACTTGGGGTTCACAGTGTGACTGAATATTCCCCAATAGTCATTCCTCAGGTGTCACACACCTTAAGTTTTTGTTTTTCCGTGATTTTTGAGACAGGGTTTCTCTGTGTAGCCCCGACTGTCCTAGAATTCTCTTTGTAGAGCAAGCTGAGCTTGAACTCAGAGATCCCCCTGTCTCTGCCTCCAAAATGCTGAGATTAAAGGAGTGCGCCACCACTGCCCAGCTCTACCTTGTTGTTTTAAGACAGAGTCTCTCATCGGCCTAGAACTTGTCAAGAGAGTTAGACTGGCTGCCCAGTGAGTCTTAGGGACCCACATGCCTCCATTCCAAGCCCCCTCTCCCAAGTGCTCAGATGACAAACTCATGCCACATGTCTGGATTTTTGTAAAGTGAGTTCTAATGATGGAACCCACATCCTCCTACCTGAAAAGCAAGCTCTTTCCTAGTGGGTCCTCCTCCGGGGCTCCCATCTCCAGATGCAGTCAGCTCCAGCCCTCTCTCCTGGGAGTCTGCCCTGACTCTTTCTCTTTTCTCTCACACTCACTGACCTCCTTCCCCATGCTTCTCTTGCCAGCTAAATCATTTAATATCGCCAACTGTTGGCACCATTGGGAATCCTAGGCTCTGAGGGGACAGGGATCTTGTTTTCTCATTCCTGAATACAGCATGCTCTCTCACCTAACCCTGTTCTGCCGTTCACTCAACAGACAGCGAGTGTGTGTGAGCATGAGCCAGGCATGTTCAAAGAGCTCAGGACCTAGACTGACCAAGTACCTATCATGTCACTGGGAGCCTCCCGTGTGATGCCTGGTCCTCCTGCCGCAAGGGGAGAAGATACTGTTTCCATTTGACAGCCTAGGAAACTAAGGCTCAAGAAGGGCTGGAGCAGTGCCAGGCATGATAAGCATGTTACAAGTGCTACTTGTAATTATTTAATCTTAAAGCCACCTTGAGTATGGCAGCTGATGAATAAATGAAGGAGGGTGTGTTACTTGTCCAGGGTCTAAGAGCTTGAACATGGCAGAGCTGGAAGCTGAACCCATGTCTTGCTCCTGTTAAGTCCCCAAAGATTAAGGATGCTTGATACCGGTTGCCTTGTCACCAAGGAAACAGGTTGGTACTATTGTCTGTCAACCACACTTCTTTCTATACCCCCACTCCACTGGCTGTTAGGGACTCTGGCTGCTCTGTGTGTCCAGGTGTTCTGAGTGGACTCAGCCTCAGACTGTCCCCAGTTTATGGGACTGTGCTCAGGCCATTTGATGCCTCTAACACCAGCTTGACTATGGTGGGAAGGGCATTTCCAGGTCTACCTTGATCCCAGGCTCTTCCTACCTGTCAGCCACCAGTCGTGGGAAACTGACCCTCTGGTTCTCATCCATAAGGGCGTCGTGCTGTGCTGTGAAGGGTTCCTGGGCCCGGAAGGCCCTGATCACCAGACTGCCTTGGAAGGTCTCAGCCATATGGGAACACACAGCTGAGTAGCTGGCTGACTCCAGGCGTCTCAGTTGGCAAGATGTGGCCACATAGAGGCTCTGTGATGGAAGACAGGCAGAGGGAGGAGCTCAGGGTACTGGGAGCAGCAGGAGTCCTCTGCTGATGGCTGGCCTGCGCCTGCTCGGGGCACTTGCTTGGTGGTGAGGCAGAGCAGAGGGCCCCTGGCAAAAGTGTACAAACTGAGGTCTGACTGAGCTGCTCTGAGCCTCTCAAAGTGTCCCATGCAGCTCAAGATTGCAAAGGCTATGCGCCCACTCAGGCAGCAAAGCTCTGGAGTTGGCCTCCTGGCTCAGATTCTGATCTTTGTGTTAGGCCAGTTTCAGAGGGCCTCTGGCCCTGGCAAAGGAAAACAGACATCTTAACATAATATAACCCGTCCTGTGCAGTACTGCGCCTCGCAGTGCGCAAACGGGAGGAAGGGGAGCTGCAGCAGTAAGGCCCCGAAGTTAGAGACTGGAAGAACTGGCGGGGGGGGGGGGGGGGGGG
>PVIH01025160.1:0-21232 GCA_004025045.1 Sigmodon hispidus | reverse complement strand
AACATGCCCAAGCAGCAAACCACAACCACTGAACAGCTTGGGATCAGAAACACCCTGGACTGACCCTTCAAACCCCAGTCCATCTATAGGAACACCTGACTCACTCTTGAGGGAGGGGGGACAAAACTGGATTTGGCCGGGAGTGAAGACTGATCCAAGCATTATTGGGCCAGTGTGACCATAGGACTGTCTGCTCCCTACCAAGGGAGGGGATGGGGAGTTGCAGAGAAGAAAAATGATCAGATGTGGTGGGAGGGGGAAGAGACCTTCAATAAGGATATACAGGGATGGAAAAAAAAAATTCAGAGGGAAAGCTGAACACAAAGGAAAAAAAAAGATGAAAAGTAAGGACTTTCAATTATTTTAAGCAGAAAAGCATGTCAGAAAAGGGGCATGTTAATAGAGAAAGACAATGGTTAGCTTTTCAGATGCCAGGCCATTAATTATAAATCACATGGCACTCTCTCAATTCTCATCAAATTAGGACCACAATTTACATTTCTTTCAATACAATGGCAAGAATTTCCTGAGTCCCTTTGCTGATGCTTTAGAATGATAAAGAAAGATACTTTAATGGTATCTGAAAATTTAAAATGCTATATGTGTGTAATATTGCTCATTTACAAAGCATAAAATATCCCTCACCCTCATTACAAGCTATGTTGTGAAAAATAAAGCTGTCTTATTTTATTAAGAATAACCAACTGAGTGGACAATGTCAATTAGCACCCTCTATCAAGATGGTAGTAATTTGCTTGTCAGCTCTTTTAAGTTGTTAGCAAATTAGTTTGTTTAGCATGTGGTTGCAAGGATATGATGAAATTACAGGTTGTAGAATGTCCTTCTCTTTTAAGACTAGGGTGTTTAGAATTTCAAGAATAAATGCCCTAAAAAATCCTGTATTCAGGTAGAAACAAGTGAGCTTACAGCACTAAATCTCTTTCAATTTAAAACTCTCTTCCATGTCCCTTCTTGGAAAGGCCTTGGTAGTATGTTAAAAACAGAAAATGTTCCTAAATGGCTACACTGATGTCACCTATAATATCATAATCATGCCATCTTCCTTGACCAAATTTTTCTTAGTCTTTTGATTTAAGGGCTGTTAAGTTTTTACAACAATCTCATATGTTATTTAATTTATATCTACTAACCATATTAATAATACAAATTTCACTAATCATGAATTATACATCTTATTGTCATTATTTTGGGAGTTTCAAATATCTTCTGTCCTTCAAATTGTTCTCCTTCAATATTATGCAACACAGGAATATCATTTCTATGTTTCATGTTCATAACAGTTGTATCACTCATATAATACAGCCATGTTAAAGGAGTTAAATTAAGAGGGTATTTTTAATATGAAGGTCTTTAATATCCAATGATGTTTTTCTTACCATTGTTCTTTGTCTTTAGATCATGATATAAAACAAAATATGAAGGACAAAGGAAGATGCTGTTACTCACATTTTAAGGTGAATTTGCACTTCAGTGCATCTTTTGATATTTTTGAGCACTATGAAATTTTGAGAGACTAGTAAGCCAAGAAGAAAGATCATAATGATCAAAATCATACAATGAGAGATGCCTGAGGCACCAGCGTCTTAAAAATCTTTGATAGATCGGAATCTCCTTTGAATAAAAAATAAGTCCACAATTTCACATAATCATCACACGCAACATTTTAATGAACCTCATGTAGTAGAATATTCAGTGTCATACTAAACAGAAATCTTGTATTTTATGCAATCAAAATACATGTTGTCTATGCAGAAAAAATTCTTTAGTTGATATTAGGAGTTTCACAATTATCAATAAAGTGCTGCACTATATAGTAGAATAAACATATTGAAAATGAATATTTTTCATCCATGTATACCCTTGACCAAGCTCCCTTCCCTCTCCTGTCCCTTCTAGTTTCTCTTCTTCCCATCAATTTATCTCTTCCTCAGCAAGGACAGGAGGTCCTAAGGTCCCAATGTGGCTTAGTTCAGCATCCACTCCTGGCAGATCTGCTTTCCTCATGGATAAAAAATATGACTTTATTCATAATTTTAAAAAAGCAAAAAAAATCAAACTTGTTGAAACTGAATAAAAGCAAGTTTCATATGTATATTTGCAAAGGATATATATGACTCACATGCATTCAATATTACAGTGTTTTATTTAAATAAACTAAAACTCTGAACCAAAAAAAAAATTGAAGGAATATGGCCTGTAGAGTCTCTAGAAATTTGGGGAAAGAACTTAGCCAACTGCTGATACTGAAGAGATTGGAAGTCCTACATATGCAGAAACAATGGTCAACATGAAACAAAGGAAATGAGCAAGACAGATAGACAGAGAGAGAGAGAGAGAGAGAGAGAGAGAGAGAGAGAGAGAGAGAGAGAGAGAGAGACCAAGAAAAGCAAAGAATAGAGTGGTGAAGTACCAATTACTGAAGCCCTAATAAAATAAAATTTGAGATTGCTGACCAACAACTCATGCTGTTTCTCTCAACTGCCAAGATCATGAAGATATCAAGCTTTGGAAGAGGTTGATTCTAGTGCAGAAGTTAGGAAGAAATATTTCATAAGGATCTGTAAATAGAAAGCAAAATTTTCCTTTGGTAAAACTACTCAGAAGTAGTAAATTTGATTTCCAAGATGAAACAATGCAGTGTTTGGAAGCCTTCTGATATCTGCATGTATGAAATTGTTACCAGCCCTCTTCCTCTTTGCTGAATGAATACCTGGATCCTGTGTCTCTCTGTGTGTAACTACACATACAAGAAAGAAATGAATGATGCATTTTAAAAGCAAAATCAAATTTGGAAAAAAAAAGACTTTTAAAAATGCCAACAGGATTACAGTTAGTTACTGAAAAAAGAAATTAAGACCCAGCACTCTACTAATACTATTCAATTGTACTGCATTTCTAAAGCCATTTACTACTGGGACCCTGAACAGAAAAACAAATTTGCATGTCCATAGTTTAATCATTTATACAACATATTTTAGGGCAAAACCCAGAATTCATCAGAAATCACGTTTTAATACTAACTCTAATTAGAACAAGCATTGCATTTTGTATGCTTTCCAATTATACATGAGAAAAGTCAGCATTCGTGTCCTCTCTTATCATAATTATCTGCTTCTAATTTCAATTTTGGCTATGTCTTTGCACTCAGTGATGTAAATGTAACTATTCCTGTCATATAAAGATTAATTTGATTTAGCTTTCTTTGTTCTAATTATATATTCTATCTCTGCTCACTATGCAAGTTTCTAAGCCACATCTGTATTTTATCACAACACTGGAGAGATACTTTTGTATTTAAAAGACCTCCACAAAATTTCTTTTTGGCACCATTATGACAACTTTCATTAAGCCTTTGCCAGTGGATTTCTCAGCTGACTAGTCTCAGATAAGTGCAATTATTGTTTGAATATTAAGGCATAAAGTTTTCGCCAATGAAATCTCTGCAAGTCATTGCTCTAATTACTCTCTCTGTTCCCAGGAAAACATCATCATTGTTAGTTTATTCCCTGAGTAAATTCTGTTCTGGAAGAGTGAAATCTTTGTTGAAACATTTCAACTAATAACATTTTGCAAGTTGTGGCAAAAATAAAGATTTATTAGTCCAGAATTGATCCTATTTTTCTGCAGATTGAGAACATGATAATCCTTAAAATTATGCCCCATTTCTCTTACTAATTTCCAAACTGGTCATTTCTTGAAGATACCCAGGTGAAAAGAAAGAAAGAAGTAAGATAACACAAGTAATTTCAAAGTTGAAAGTCTGTGGAATACGATCTCATACATAAATGCTGCTTCCAGGAATCCATTTTGAAAGCTAAACTTTTAAACCACAGTTAACATTTAGTCTCAGAGACTAAAATTTGGTAGTTGTGCATTTGTTTTCCAGAACAGAACATACCAGATTGCAAATGTTGAATACAGTTTGATTCAAGAAACATTTCCTAAGTGTCAAACACCATGACAATACACCAAAGTTTTCACTGAAAAATACTTTTAGTGTAGATATCACTTGCCTGTAAAACATATTGACAGTTTCACTACAAAGAAAATGATTTTTAAATCAATATTTGTTGTTTTGAGAATGGCCATGTTACATTACCTTTAAATGTAAAATAATACAGCAAAAGATACATATTGTTATTGTAATAACCTTCATTGGACTTGTCTGTGAAGGTCTATTATCTTGTGCCACATACACTTTTATAGTTTATAGTCTCAATCTTGTTCTGTTAAAGAATGGACATTAAACTACTGACAGCACAATAACATTAAATAAGAAATGAAGTTGGTGAGCTCAAGCTAAGATTAGTAACTCAGGTGCTTTTTTTTTTTTTTTAATAAAGCCTGCAAAGTTCAGGCTTGTCACAATGGGAACTCAGTTTACAAACAGCCAGCACTAAGAGAAGATTCTGAGACTCCTGAGATTCAGAAAATACATGAATTCAGCATGATATAAATATGTATCAATCCCTTTATGTCATGTAGAAATCTGTGGGACTGTGGTAGTCTAGATTTTCATGATAGGATGCTACCAGACTTGGCAGATTAATTATGCATGCTTAAAAAGTAACACAATAACAGAAACCTTTTTGTTTATTTATTTTTAAAACAAAGTCTTTTTTATCCATGTATCCCCTTGCTCCCCCTCCCTTCCCTCTCTTATTTCCATTCAATCAGCCTTCAGCCTCCCTCCTTCCCATCCTCCTATCCCCTCCCCAAAAAGGGCAGGAAGTTCCAAGGTGAATCAGCTATACATCCACTCTAGGCAAGTTCAATTTCCTCATCCTAGTATTAAGACTGTGTTAGATGTTCCTCTGAAAGGAATGGATTCCAAGGTGCCAATCCATGTACAGAATCACAGTCTGAACCTACCTCTTGGGGCTCCACATATAGTCCATCTCAGTAGACAGTTGCCTATCCTTGGAGGGCTTAATTCCTTTTCCCAATGCTTCCCCAGTGGCTGTTCTTAATTCAGTGAGCTCCCCAGAACTCCAGTCAGCCATCACTGTGGAAATTTTCCTCATCATCCCTACCTTATATACATTCTTCTCCCCTGCTCTCAGCTGGACCAGGAGCTCAACATTGCGCTCAGCCATGTATCCCTGCCTCCACATCTATTTATTGTTAGATGTAAGTTCTGTGATGGCACATGGGGTGGTTATTCATTTGATTATAGGGAAAGTCTTGTCTAGGATACACTTTCATTATTGGTTGGAAACTTAATCAGGGGTATCCTGTGAGTTCTTATAGGTTACCCTAGCAACTGGTCTTTTTCCAACCTCACCTTGGCTTCCTTTATTAACATCTCCATTTCTTTTTTTTTTTTTCTCCCTTGTTGTTGCTCCTCTCACTCAGTCCTCCTCTTCTGTCCTGATTTGTTTACACCTCTTCGAGGCTGCAATTTCTTATGCTCCCAATTAGCTAAGGAGTTCTTTTCTATTTTCTCTTCCTCGGATCTTCCTGGAAGACCCTAAGACTTCCTGGAAGTCTCTCTTAAGTTCCTTCTGATCCCAAGTGGTTCAGGGGTTGTGGTTTGCAGATTGGGTATGCTTTGCCTTTTGACATGATGCTAGAAACAACATAATCATAACAGAAGGGGTTTATACTTTGCTTATATCCCATTAAAGCAGGGACAGTATGTGCCCCATAGTGTGCTCTGTCCCTAACATCTAGTCTTGTGTCTGTCTCTACTAATGTTTATTGGAAAACAATAAAAGCTCAATGAAATTTAAGTGCAGTGTAAAGATTTAGTTTCACATAAGTGGTTAATTCTATGTCAAGACTAGAAGTGAAAATAGATAGACTGAATTGTGAATGTTTCGATCTGGGGCAAATAATTAAGCAGGGTTTGATTTTGTTTTAATTTTGAAGTTCAGCTTATTTATATACCATTATATTTATTTACTTAAAATAATTTTATGGTTTTATGTGACTTCTACTATATATTCATACAAATAAAGCAATAAATGTAAATAATTTTCAACTAATTGTTATATATATAATCTAACAACAGATCATAATAATAAAAACTAGCAATCACTCAAAAATGTTATACAGCTAAGTATTTCAACCATTGTCCCAGGTACAACTATGCATAATTTTATCCAACAAATTGCTCCTGATAACCACAGCAAATCCATGAAGTATTATAGAGGCATAAAGTTAATTTTACACATAAGGGAAAAAAAACAAAAACATTATTCTTATGTGTAAAACTATGTTTGTTCCATATGTTTCTTCTAAGGCCACAAACAACGTTTAAAAATCCTAGTGCAGACAAGTGACACTGAAATCTGAACTTGGTATACAGAAGCATTTCACAACTATAGTTATATCAAGTTTGGCTACTACAGGAATATCAATCCAGCCATTTTATATGTTCTAAAGAAAGAGATTGATATTTTGAGAAAAGCTGCATAAACTATTTACTATGCCAACAGACTAAGCAATATAATCTTTTTTTAGAATGTTTTGAAACTCCATCAAGTGTTCAAGAAAATGGAATAGCATTTCACCCTTTTAAGCATAGAATATTTTTAATTTAGTCTTAGTTGCTTAGCTTCTTCTTAATAAATCTCCATTCCCTGTCTTCTAACCTACTGAGTCAGTCACAGTTTGAGCATGAAATTGACAGTAAAATTTTTTATACTTCATTTTATTATAGATATTTGACAATGTCTATAGGCCAACATTTTTTTCTCCTGAGAAGTCACTGAACTAGACACTGATGCAAGGTTGAAATTTTGTGAATTCTGTCATAACATGATATCTTCAATTATTACATTGTTTAATATAATCAGGTTGTATAGGCAGGAGTCATAGTCCATTGGAATGAGATCCATAGAAAACTGTACACTAGCATCATTCAGTCCCATTTCACAAGCGTAAAGACAGGCACAACTATTTCCATTGAAACACAACCCTTGTTCGTTCTGTAGGTTTTCTATTAAACCTGCATAATAGGTCTCAGGTCAAACCTGATGAAAATTCCAGCTGTGGCAGAGATATTGAAACAAAGAAAATAAACAAATGTCAGTTTTATACATTGTTTTTTAACTTCAAAGGTTGTTATTATAAAAACAGTAAAATTAGTTGTGGGGCAGATATAGTTGTTAGAAAAATGAATAAGGTTTTTTAGGTAAACTTTCAATTCTCCACCCTAACTATGACTCAAAGCAAAAGTTTCAGAAAAGAATATCTAATAAATATCATGGGCATTGCAACTGCAATTAGTCATTTTCTTCTAAGTTTCTTTTTTAGCACATCCAAGAAGTTGACAAAATTAGTGCATTAATTTGTTCAAGCAATTAATTATTTTTTATTCCAGGCTTCATGTGACTAAGGTTTTACAGACATAATTCAGGCATTCTCATAATCAATATATGGTAGTGTAGTGAAATGAAACAATTCATCCTTTTGAAGCTATTTAAACCTATTTATGATGGAGGTAGAGAGATCAGGGGCATTTCTATTCACAAAACAATCCCTAGGACAATATAACGATCCTTTCAACTTCAATATAGAATGAAAGATGTCTTTATCCCACTTCTTTTGCTGTGATTTGGATAAACACTGTCCTCTTACAGTGAGTTTTGTGGGTATAATAGTGTGACTTGAGAAAACTATGTCAGCGAATATCCTATTATGAAATGTTTTACTTCTTTAGAATACTTTGGGTATCTATGGCTGTGCTAAATTTCCATACGCCAGTAAAAAATCCTTGAACTTCCATCACAATTTTCTTGCAAGCAAAACCCTTCAAATTTTTCTGAGTTAAATTAATTTTTTGTAGTTTGAAAGAATACAAATATTTTTCAGAATCCATGAAATAATAGAAATAATTCAACATAATTCAAGAACTTTTTAATCTGAGTAGTTTATGATTTTGTAAATATTTTTCAAGGGCCATTACAAACTAAAGGAATGACTTCTTTGCAGCAATGTTGTTTATCATTATCAAGGCATTTTTCAATTTCAAACCCAATGCCAGCTGATAAGAAGGGAAATATTTTGTAAAAATATTTCAAAATAATATTTAAAATTTCAAAATGCAAAGCTTGAAAAGTAATACTCCTCAGTGCTGTTATGTTGTTTAGATACTCTCTGACATATCTTAGTTCCCATGCTGGCTAAGAATCTATAGGTTAAATGTAGTAACAAAGAGTCATACATTTATCATTCACTCATTGTGTATATGTGACTCTCATCCAGGTTTGTCACCATATGAACTATATCTTACAACCATATTTAAGCCACTGTGCCACATAAATACTCTTGTCACATGAATCTACTCATCCTGAAAATAAGGAAGTTTTCCTTAAAAAAAAAGATGTTTCATTAACTTTACTTTTGAAATCCCAAACCATAATTTTAGTTAACATACTTAGGTGGGTTTTTGTATTATTCAGACACGGTGAATGAAAACTCGGGCTTATTACTATTGAGGTATCAAGGAAATAAGCCAATTTACAAACTGTCCTTTTTCTTTTTTTATTTATTGTGAATATAGTCTCATTTTTTCCATGTATCCCCTTTTTCAAACTCCCTTCCCTCCACTCCCTCTCACAGTCACTCTCTCTTCTTCCCATCTCCTTATCTCCTCCCTAGCAAAGGCAGTAGGTCCCAAGGTCCCAAGGTCCCAAGGTGGCTTATTTCAGCATCCACTCCGGGCAAATCCACTTTCCTCATCCCAACATCAAGATTGGGTCAGATGTTGCTCTGGAGGAAATGGGCTCCAAGGTGCCTGTCCAAGGTGTTTCAGATCTCAAGCTGTTCAGTGGTTGTGCTTAGCAGCTTGAACATGCTTAGATTTTTGTTTAATGTACACTAATGAGTGAGTATATCCCCATCTTATCTTTCTGGGCTTGTGATACCTCGCTCAGGAGGATATTCTCCATATCCATCCATTTGCCTTCAAATTTTAGTATATCATTTTTTTTTTTTTTACTGCTAAGTAGTGCTCCATTGTGTAGATGTACCACAGCTTGTTAATACATTACTCAGTTGAAGGGCATCTAGGTTGTTTCCAGGCTCTTGCTATTACAAATAATGCTGCTATGAACATAGTTGAGCTAATGCTTTTGGGGTGGGAATGTGCATCTTTAGTGTATATGCCTAAGAGTGGTATGGGCTCCAAACAAGTTGATTATTCTCTGATTAAAGGGGATCCAATAAGCATTTTTAAATGAAATGTTCCTGCCTTGAAAATATCAAATTAAGAATTTTCACACTTCACCAGTTAAAAGGACAATATATTTAGGTGTTCCATATGAGATCATTAACATAACTCACCGCATCAATTTGCTAGCTGTTCTTATGCCAATTTTAGCTAGCTGCCTTCTTCAAACAGGACAGCATCATTTAAAGGTTAGGTTATATGCAAGCTGTCTATAAAGCTTATAAGAAATTAGTAATTGTAAATATTAAAAGTAGGCAATGTTTGAACTTAGCTATATGGTCTCATTAATTTTCCTTAAAAAAACCAAACGTCACAGGCAGTCAACTGCATATTTCTTTCAGGAATATATTTGAGTGTTGCAAGCAAAATTTAGGAAACATCATATATGATAGCTTAGTAGATAGAAGTAGAAATAGATGGATTGACATGTAGATACTGAATAATTTTTTCTGTGATAATTTCATAATTTTCAGATAAACCAGCAATATTATAGAGTCCAATATATGGCTTGTACTATTTACCTTTGTCAACTTGCCATAACATCTGAGAGGAAAGCCTCAAATGACAAATTGCATAGGTCATATTCTTCTATGTCCATGTCTGTGAAAGCTTGTTTACCATTACTTATTGAGGAAAGGTCCTGCCTACTGTGGCTAACAGCAATACTTTTGTGGCTATATAATAAAGCTAGCTAACCAGAATCCTGAAAATAAACAAGTCAGCAAGCAGTATTCTGCCTCCAGATTCATGCCTTGACTACCTCATTCAATGGAGGATCCTCACCTGGAAGTGTAAGCCAAGTAAACCCCTTTCTCTCCAAGTTGAACTTGGTAAGAATGTTTTACCAGAGCAGTATAGAATAGACTATAGCATGTCTCTGTATGAAGAGAGGTATATAATCACTGTGATTTTATGATCTCATCTCAGACTGCCTGGACATATCAATAATGACCTTTTTTAAAGGGGATGGGGATGATTTGGTACATACAGGTAAGTATTTGTTAGTACATGATTCCAGCTTACTAGAGAACCTATTTTCCCCCACCACTCCATCATTTTGTGATTTAGCATAACCTGAAAAGGTACCACTGTAGTATTTTTTTTGAGAGGGAAAACACAACATGAACCATAAATAAATGGTCAGAGTTAAGGATCTGTTTAAGCAATATTGGGGAAATGCTTTTCTGTAATTGAATGTATTAATTAAACACAAAACAATAAGCTGTATAAATGTCACAAGAATTTGAAAATGAAGCTAATAAAGGTAGTTTTAATCATCATTAAGATAAGGTTGAAGGTATAAAATATAAAGAGGTGATTAGATTTGGAAGTTGCTCATTTGAGTATATGTAAGCTTCATGCTAATACAGTGAGCAAAATAGAAGGAACATTGACAATATCAATTCATTTATTTATCTCTGAATCCCACTAAACCACTAGAAATACATAATCTAAAAAATTGCTCTCTGTGAGATCAGGATTCCAGTTGACAATTTCATGTTTTCATCCAACTTGTCCATAATCCACACAGTTTTTATGAAGAAAAGCCTTAGCATGTATCCCACTGTTATTTTTGTTATTTTGTTATTTTATTTATAATAACTTCCCTAATAGATATGGAACTTCTGATGTCCAAAAGCTATGTGTAGTTGTGGGATGATTTTGTAAATATTTTTGACTTGTATTTGTATAATAAAACACTGATTGGCCAGAATGTAGGAAAAAAAGTAGAGGAAGAGCAACCATATTATTCTGGGAGAGGAAAAGCAGAGCAGGAGATGCTAGCCAGACACAGAGGAAGAAAGATGAGAAAGCTTCACTGAGAAATGGTACCAAGCCATGTGACTAAACATGAATAAGAATCATGGGTTAGTTTAAGAGTGAGAGGAAGCAAGTAATATGCCTGAGCCATAGGCCAAATAGTTTGTAATTAATATAAACCTTTGTGTAATTATTTGGGACTAAATGGCTTTGAGACTTACCAGGAAAGACAGAGAAACTACTGAATACAAGTAGTATTGATTTTTATGGTCTCTAACATTACATTTGAATTGAATTGTCAATCAACAGGAAAGAGAAGGCTGTAAACCATAAGAAGACACAATTTTCAGGACTTTATATAACTCTACTCAATACTGATTAATTGTTCGTCTACTGAACATATAATCAACATCCAAACGGTCAATGGATAGTGTAACAGAGATCTATCCTAGTGGGAGTGGAAGAGATAATAAGCAACACTACCAGAATTAAAAAAAAGATATAATTCCTTCCATTAGTCGTCTTAAAGGTCAAATATTTAAATCAATAGACAGTAATTGGGTCCTTATATCTAATAAATAAAATTTTCTCCTTTTTTATATCTTCTTCCATACCACTATCATTTGCCATTTGTGATTTCTGGTCTTCTTCAGTGATATTCCAAATTATTTCTTTTGAAGGATTTATTTCAGACAGAGAGACATAAAATTCAGAAAAGAAAGAACATTAATTTTCTCTGAACATTTTGTGCTGAGTAAAGGTATCCAGATATTTTGACTGTTCAATATATGTTTACATATATTTGTGCATTTCTAAGTCCAAAGTCACAATCTTGATGATTTTGTTATGGAAAATCAACTAAAAATAATTACCAACCCATGTAATTTAGAAAAATATGTGGAATTGTAAATCAATGCCTATTAGTTTCTTAGAATTGCATCAAGACAATCCAATTATTGATAATTGACAATTTCATGTTTTCATCCAACTTGTCCATAATCCACATAGTTTTTATGAAGAAAAGCCATAGTATGTATCCCACTGTCATTTCTGTGTATTTATAATAACTTCCCTAATAGATATCAAACTTCTGAGGGCCAAAATAATTAAATGTTTAATTGATGGTTATTAAGAAGAGAAAAATATGTAGTATGGTTACTTTTGTGTATTGCATATTATATATGGTATATCTGTATATTATATAATCAATGTATATCAGACATTATTTTCTTATAAAAAGATTTAGAATATATCATTACCAATTTTGTTGATTTTGGTTTATATTTGTACACTCTGATTTTCTGATTTATTCTTAATAATCATTAGAGTTTGCTATATGATAAAACCTTGATCCAAGGAAATCTATCCCCACTTATCATATTGTACCTTCATATGCAAAAGAAAATTGGGTAATCATAAGGATAATACAGAGTCTGTATTTTTTAATATCTTATGTAGATATATTCCAAAAGTTTAAGAGACCATTATTTATGCAGATGGAATTGAAACGCTGTTAACACAGCTAAAATACAGACCAGGTGGCAGTGACTTCTACTGAATGTGGGGATAACTGAATGGAATTAGACATCATTTATATCTTATCATTTGTTAGGATTTATGAAAAAATTTTCAGTTAAGGACATTTCCTAACTTCTGAACATCAACTTATCTTGTCAGAATCTGGAATGAATACTGCCCTATTCTACATGGTAAAATGCAGAGCATTAATAAGAACAGCAGGAAACGAAAACAAAAGCCCCTCAAAAGATGCTACATGATGTTTTGACAGGCAAAAATGACATAAAATGTGTCAGAATAAGTCTAATGAGATAAATGAAGATGCACCAAAATATATAAGATACAATGTATATTTTACAAAACCAGCTGAGCCATATTTTGGTAGACCTCAAAAGTTTCCTCCAGTAATTAATGTATATTTATATATTTATATGTATATGCATTTAAATGTTTCTCCATAGACTGTGATTTTCCCCAAAGCACCACAAACTTAAAAAAATTCCCTCAGAAATATCAGAGCAGTAAAAACTCATAGATACCTTAGAAGAATTTAAACTCATATTATCAACACCCAGAGGCAGCTACTTTTCTGAAACAATACGTAAGGAGAATCTTTAATGGATTTTAGATTAAAAATAAATATCAACAAATTAAGCACACTATGGAAAGTGGAGTTGAGTAATTATGGTATGGATTCATTTCATTTAATCATTTTTTCTTTTCAACAAACAGCTACATCTTCACATCATCTGAAGGACTTAAATAGAGCTTACATAGCAGTAAGCCTCAAAAAGTGTGATCAAGTTCACTCTACCTTGATCTCAGCATCCATGCATAGGACATGGTGTGTAACAGGAAAGTGGGGTAAGCTCTAATGTTACTTTGTGAGGTATTTAGAATTGTTAAAATGGCATTTTAAGAAATGTAATGATGTAATTGATGTCTAAAATTATTTCTAGTCAATAAAGGTAACATTGTGAAATTCCTCAAAGAACGTCAAGTAGTGTACTTAAGAAGACAATTAAAACAGTATACTGCTGAAGATATAATTAGAAACATATCTGTGCAACTAATAGGCAATTTTTCAATGCAGTTCAATGAAATCATAGATTTCTGTCATTGTTCATTAGCCTTTTGAACCAGACAATCCTGCCATATTTAAGAGGTCATATTATCTACCACAAAGGTTAAATTTAAGAAATTAAAAAAGATTAAATCTTTAAAATGGATATGATCTTACATCACTACTTAGATTTTCACATAGAATTATTAAATATGGGATGTACTGTGGCTTGTTCAATACTAATATGACCATGACATTCTCTTACTTGGAATCCAAGTTTTAAAATTGGGATGCTATTAAAGAATATGAATACATATGGAAACTGTAGTTGGATCACATGTGTTTTGGTTCCACAGTAATTTGGATAACATTCCTTTTCTGTCCCATCATTACTTCCTCTTTTCTGCTTCTATAAGCATTGAGAATGTAAGTAGAAATCTAACACTGGATGGAGACAAGAAATAGTAATTATATAGTATTTAGTTTGCTCTGATGTCAGTACATATGGTGAATAATTAGAAGAGAAAGGAAGTACATAGTATTTATGACAGCAAAAATAGCATGTTTTATGACTGAAATGCTTTTATCCACAAATTTATATGTTACAAATCTTCATATTAGAGGTAATGTATATGGGGAGTGGGAATATTGTAAAATGATCCTTAGTTCATGAGAGCAGAGGTTTATGAATAGATAATAGAAAATACCTTAGAATGATGTTTTGTTTCTTCTGTTATGTAGGAAGACAGTGCAAAGGCTCCAACTTTGAATAAGTAATAGTAGCTCTTTCAAAACATCAAGTGTCCTCACACTAAAAACTGAATGTTCCAGCATCCTGAACTGTTGCAACTGCTAAAAACTGCCTTTTACAACATGTTGCTATAACAGCTTAAATACACTAAGATAACTTGCATAAAGACTGAACAAATAGCCTATGTAAGCAGGAAACAGCTAGGTTATTTAGGAAGCATCCAAAAGATCTTGTTGAAAGCTATGAGGTATTTAGAACCCTCAGCAAAACTTTCAATTAAATTTATTGGTGTGTGTGTGTATTGTGGTATGAACTCACCGTGAGATATGTTTTAAATGATGTTTATTTTGTGAGAATCACTTATAAAACAGAGAAGGTTTTAAGAGAAAGTGAAGGGGTAAGGTTGCAGCGTGCCGGAGCGTTTTTAAGGAAAGCTCTTTACTCACACACCACACGTCTGAACTCCCGCGCCACCGGCCTGGAACCGCGAGAGCTCCCGGCCCTGCACGAGAGAATGTCTGTTTTTTGTCTCTCTCTGGCTGTTGTACTTTTGAAGCTTGTATTCGTTGACCACACCTTTCTCGGCTCTCTCACTATGCCGCAACCCATTCACATGTGTAGCTTCTGATTTCCCGCTACATGTGTGTGTATCTGTGCACATGTGTGTGTATGTGTGCATGCACATGTACATTAGAGGACAGCTCACAGGGCTGGTTCCTCTTTTCACCATGCAAGTTTCTGGACTCAAACTCAAGTTTTCAGGCTGAGGGAAAGTGTCTGTAATGTGACATTTTGTTGGCACAATACTACTTTTTTATATATTTTCAAGACAACAATTAATTTTCTCCACATAAGGCAGTAGTAGAAATACCTCTGCAGAAGAGACAGGCCTTGAACTTACCATGACAGATCTGCTTCTGCCTTCTGAGTGCTGGAACTAAAGGCATGCACCATCACCACCCAGTACTACCATTTTTTGAATCTTTCATTTAGTCACCCAGGATAAGATTGGTTCTATAACCAAAAATTCCCAAGCCTACCAATACACAGATGATACTCAATGTATATATCCCTAAAATACAATCTCTGTCAGATACTGTTCAGTGTATCTTATGCTTAATGAACTTTGGACACTAGGAATACCATTTTAGCCACATGATTTTTGCCATGGTCAGCAGGATGTCATAAAATTGTTTATAATTAACTAATATAAACTACTCATCCCATTCTGCTCTGTAAGAGTCCAAAATGAAGAATGGAACATTATACATATGAACATTTGAGTACACACACCCCCAAAATGAAACAATTGAACTAACTTGTAATTCTATTTTCTCTGACCATACTAGCCCATACAGAGCATCATAAACTAGCCAGAAAAGTGATAAAATCAGGTCAATAATCTCACCTTAGTATTGACATGACTATTTCCCTAGAGAAACTGGCTCTTTCCTTGAAATATTACATAATATAGGCCATCATTACACTGTGTGGAAACACTGGTATCTTTATATGCTTTTAAATGTACTTTTATAAGTTGAAGTGTTTGGGAAATAAGCAAAAAATTGTTATGTTCAGCTCATAGAACTTAAACAGACTGCTGCATTTGCCATCAAATTAGAAGTAGATAGCATTCCTTTTTATATTTTTATTTATTATTTGGTGATTTTACATCATTCCCTCCATCAAACTCAGGTATCAGTCCTCTCAGTTTCATACCCACTCTTATGATATCCCCATTTACAAAAACAAATTTATGCTATTCATTTAATTAAACTTTCTGTGGTCAGCCCCTTAAAGAAAATGATAACATGTCCTTTTAAATTGTGACCACTTGATAGATATACAGAATTTTCAGCTATTCATGGACATTCTGATGAAGACATGATATGATCATTAGAATGACAATGCAAGAAAACTTGTGATGTGTGATTTAATAGTAAGTGCTAATAATACTAGGACTACTGCTTACTGTTTACTATCTGCCAGATTCTGTGTTCAGTCCTTTACCATTTTATTTTAAACTTTTATAGCCACCTTATAAGAAACTATTATTATTTCCAGGTTACAAATGAGGAAACAGGGACTTACAAATGTTCATGGGCATTACAGAGGTTACCTAGCAAATATCATCTAGAACTCAGTTTCTGAGCCAAATCTGGCACAAAGGAGAGCTAGATGTGCAGGAAGGGATTCTAGATAAATGACATAAGTTAAAATGTTTGGTTAAGTAACTGGAACTTAGAGAATGAATAAATTGGTTGACTGACAAGGATAAAGGTTAAAACACTGACAAAATGATCCCCTTATGATGTGGACAGAAGAGAAAGACATAGCACAACACAGATCAAGGAGGAGTATGTGTGCTGACAGAATTTAGTGCCATGGGAAGATCTTCAAAATGAATAGTGTCACATGCTATCTCTTCCAAAGGAAATCAAGAAAGATGAGGTCAGTCTGACAAAGAATCATTGTTTAGGAGGTGGATGGACAAAGGGCAACATGTGGTCATTTAATGTGATAGTGGAGAAACAACCTGGAAATTATAGAAAAAGATGTGGCAGTGGTGAAGGTAGGATGGGGAAAGACGCTGGCTCAAATTTCACATGGTGCCATTGTTGCTATTTTATTAATTAACTGGCATTCTTTAGCCCCATTTCCATCATTGCAATGCTAACTGCTTTACTTGCTCTATAAGGAGAGTGGGAGAGTCATGATACTTTATTAGAGCACCTGTGGTCTATATAATATAGGCTCCAGTACAGCACGAATCCTACAGTTACAGCACAAACAAAGTATCACCACACTACAGTACCTGCATGACCACTTCTAGAAATGAGGAATTGTGTATGTTACCATCCAGTTGCTCCATCATTCACCACATACTTTTTACCAACAATATAATAAAGTAGCCATCTAGGCCTTAAGAATTATATTCTTTATAGTAGATGTGAGTATCATAATTAATAAAGTTTGAATTTGGTGATTTAGGTATACTCTGTGAAGTATTCAGAATACATGAAATAAAAATCTGAAAGAAGCTGGAGAGGTGGCTCAGTGGTTAAGAGCAGTGGCTGCTCTTCTATAAGATCTGAGTTCAGTTCCCAGCAACCACATGACAGCTCCCAACTGTCCATAACTCCAGTTCCATGTCATCCAACATCCTCATACAGGCAAACTAATATACATAAAATAAAAATAGATATTAAAAAATACAGAAATACATGGCTGAGCACTTGGCTGAGCTCGTGGTCCAGCTTAAAGCAGGGGAAGAAAGTCTACATGAGCAAGGGGATAGGGCTTATAAGAAAAATTTCCATAGTGCTGGCTGGCTGATTGATTTAAGAACAGCCACTGGGGAACCATCAGGAAAAGGAACTAGGCCCTCCAAGGATAGGCAACTGTCCACTGACATGGGCAGTATGTGAACCCTCAAGAGGAGGGATCAGACTGTGTTTCTGTGCATGGACTGGAACCTTGAAGCCCATTTTCCCCAGAGGAACACCTAATCCAGTCTTGACATTAGGATGAAGAAATCGGACTTGCCTGGAGTGGATGCTGAGCTGATCCACCTTGGGATTTGGGGGAGGGAATGGAGGAATGAGGAGGAGGGAGGCTGAAGGCAGACAGGGAGGGAGTGGGAGGGGGATGGGAGGGAAAGCAAGGGGATACATGGAAAAAAGTACTTTATTTTCTAAAAAAAAAAAAAAATAAGAAAAAAATCTGAAAGAAGAGGGATTGTTTCAGGTGTTTAATACCAGTGAGAAAAAGATAAGGAAGTACATAGGAGTGAATATGACCAAAATATATTATGTACATGTGTGAAACAGTCAAGGAATAAATAATAATGGGTTTAGAAAGTAAAGTAGAAAGCCAGTATGGGTTACATTAATATGTTTAAGGTTAAGTCAATGAAACAACTGTTCAAAAGAGAAAATATAAACAGCGGCATTTCTATTAAGGCAAACAAAGAGGTGAAGATGTATTGGCATCTGAGCTGTGTAATGGGGTCTCTCCTCTTAAAACTCTGTCAAGTACAGATTCTATATTTCCTCTGGCAGGTAGAGTGAAAATGGGAGAAACTTTTCCTAACCCTAAAGGATATTATTCTTTGGCAATAAAAGATGTTTAAATTAATTAGCTATCTACTTGAGATGTACAATTTAAAATGTATATGAAAAAAACAGTTGGGGCTGGAGAGATGGCTCAGAGGTTAAGAGCACTGACTGTTCTTCCAGAGGACCTGAGTTCGATTCCCAGCAACCACATGGTCGCTCACAACCATCTGCAATGAGATCTGGCACCCTCTTCTGGCCTGTAGTCATAGCAGGTAAAATGCTGTGTACCTAATAAATATTTTTTTAAAAAAAGATAAAAACAGTCTATGCAAACTCCGTTCCCTCAACAGGTTAACACTATTTTGAGAGTTAACTGAGCATATAACAAAAGTTCTGTTAACTCTTTGCAAATCTCAGTGAACTATGGATAATGAATTTGTTCTACCATCTCCCCACTATGGCTTGCAAAGAGTAAGCACTTTTTCAGGAATGTACACTGTTGTTTCCAATGATGTTTTCATTTACTTACTGGAGTGCTTTCTGTGACCTCCAAAGTCAAGATAGGTCGTACTTGAAGCTAGGAAGGGCACCCATGCTCTCCAAAGTGCCCATGTTTATTAGAACTATAATTGGAGCTTATATTGGGAAATGAAGAATTGCTAATAAAATTGCTTTTATAGGCTGACATTCATGGGTGGCAGAAAGGGACATCAGAGGATTGCAATATTTGAATATTTAAGCTTCTATCCAAGCTCAGTGGTAAACTGTACATGTATATCACATACCAACACACTTACATTCCCACCCAAGTGGTAAAGGTTGCTGAGCACATGTTAACTTTAAAAAAGAAAAATTTTAAAAGCTTAGTGTTTTCTCCTGACAACACTCTAAGATTCTTGTAAATCATATTCATATACTTAAACATTAATTTACGTACTTAATTTCTGACAGGCTGACAACAAGCCTTCTCCTCTCTTAGTGTAAAGTGAGAAATCACTTGTTATTCACTGTATCCGTTACAGTGGTGGTGCCACTAATGGTATTTTATATAATGTGCTATCTGCAGAAAGGCAGATAAGAATTTGATTTAACATCCAATTAAAAGCCGTCATTGAAAAATTACTTCAAATAAGCCTTTTATTTTCTTTAATCAGTCTTCAATTCAAGCCTTCCTTGGACCTAGTGAACCAAGCATCAGGACTCATGAATTTTGATTAAAAAAATTTGAGCCCATTTCTAACTTAAGCAGATTTTTTTTGTTGCACTGTTTGATAGAAATTTAATAAATCTATGAATCCTAGCCAGTATCATTTATCATCTTTTTTTCAGCAAGACTGGCCCATTATACCTATGCAGTAAATTATGAGAAAGCCAGCAAACCAAAACTTCTCAGCCTGTTACTGAAGAAGAGATATAATCACTTGCACTGAACCATATAATTGTAGTAGAATATGAAGCTATGAAACATTAAGTCCTGTTTTGAATATGTAATGCCCATGCTTTGAGAGTCTAAAAGATTTTAGCTGATCTAATTTAAGTCACAGTAGCTTCATATCAAATTATATGTTATTAATAAAAATAACAGAAAGGGAAAAAAGTAAAATAAAACTAAACCCAAAATGCTTATAAACAAGAAACATTAGAAATGACCCTGGCTTATAAAAAGCAGACAGAAAGTCAAAAGCTTGGTACTCAATGTTATAAAAATTTGGATTTTGTTACTTCCCTCACTCCTCAAACTAAAGTAAATTTCTTTTTATAAGATATATGTTCAAGATTGTACCTATATCCTATATGTAACTTTAGTGTGTAGAAAAATAGTATCCTATTTTGCTTGTATGAAAATGTTTCTTCAAACTTGTAGGGAACACACAGTATGTTGTACTTTAAAATATAGTCATGAAAAAGACAGTATACCTAATGTTTAAAATGCCTGTTATGTTAAAAGTAATATGAAAAAGTTTCGTGCAGTCCACTGTGGGGTGTACAGACTCAGACTTCAAGGAAAACTTCCCTGTAACACTGTCATATTTGTTACTTACTGAAAGATGAGTAAAATTTTATAAGTATTAGTGCTTATTTTGCTAGGGATAACTTTTATTGATACCCATTCTCTGTGAAAGTGAACCAGGAAATCTCCATTGCCAGTGGTCATGTCAGAGAAGCAGCACTGACAATTGACTTCAGGATGTCAACCCACCAAGAGGTCAATCCCTGATGGATAAAGCTAAGACAGGCAAGGTCTCTCATGACCATGGACTCCAGAATGCCTTTTGCTCCCATTATGCCTTCACATGTTTGCTGCTACCATCTTTCTTTGATATTTGATATGACTTGAATAGATTGACTATGAAAGATTTCCACTGCCTGTAATTTAGTGTGTTTATCTCATGGAAATATTTTGCTGTACCGGACATTTTTACCTGTTTATTATTACAAAGATATTTTTCCTAAGTTGCACTGTCTAATTGATAATAATAATGTTACTTTAAATAGAATTTTGATTATTAAAAATAAAACAAAGAAGTGCCACACAGAACATGAGTTTCTATTAAAAAATCATATAGACTGTGGCTTAGGTTAATTAAGAAAAACAGTTGAGTCTCAATAGACCAGCTACTTCCAATTCTTTTAGTAATAATGTTAGAAAATGTGCTTTTTGAGTACATCATCGACAAAACAAAGCTTTGAAAATAATCAGAACTGAGTGTCCCAGCACACTCTGGAGCAGGGGGCAGCTGAACTCTGCACCTGGCCACACCCACAGCTCTTGCTGCTGCTGAGGGTATCTGCAAGGATCCCTACTGCGACCCCGAACTGAGTGAACTGAGCAAACCAACTGCAGGGGTCTCTGAGGGGCGGATTCGAACCCGGACCAGAGG
>PVIH01025159.1:0-21233 GCA_004025045.1 Sigmodon hispidus | reverse complement strand
TCCTAGAGCTAGGATTAAAGGCATGTGCCACCATTACCAAGCTCTGTTAGGCCTTGAACTCACAGAGATCTACACTTATCTCTGCCTCCTGAATGATGAGATTAAAGGCATGGGAGTCAGTTTTCTTCAAGAATGCCAAAAGGCTACCTCACTCCAGTAGATGGTCCTGCCTGCATCTATATACATATTGACAGCACTTAGTTGACTGTGTGGGTTAAAAACAAAGCAAAACATGTGAAATAGGGAAAGAATAGCAGTAGGAAAGATGGTGGAGGAATTGGAGTAGAGGGAATAGGAGTGGGCTTGATCAAAATTCAATGTGTGTATATACAGAATACCTAAATAATAATCATTTAAAATACCTTTTATATCTTGTCCGGTTTCTCTCTATCCATTATTTTTCTCCTAGGTCTGACCCCATAATGCATCTGTGAAAAAAGATTGCATGGCACATTCTTTGGCCCCTCCCTCCCTCCCTCCCTCCCTCCCTCCCTTCCTCCTCTCTTTTTGATTCACCTTTGACTTCTCATTTATTCTTTTGCTTCTGCTTTTCTGGAGTTGAAAGAATTGAGTGTATGTCTGTGCATGTGCCTGCATATGTATGTCTGTCTGTCTGTCCATGTGAATATATATATGCATATATGTGTGTTGTGGTTGTTTGACTGAAAATGGTCCCCATAGGCTTATAGATTTAAATGCTTGGTCACCAGGAAGTGGCACTATTGAAAAAGGATTAGAAGGTATGGCCTTGTTAGAGGAAGTGTACCACTGGTGGTGGGCTTTGAGGTTTCAAAAGTACACACTAACCTCAAATCGCTATCTTCCTGATGCCTGTGGATCCAGATGTAGAACTCTTAGAACTAAATCTCTGAAACTGTAATCAAGTGCCAATTAACTGTTTTCTTTTATAAGAGTTGCCATGGTCATAGTATCTCTTCACAGCAGTAGAACACTGACTAAGATGATATGTATATATGTGTATCTCTGTGTGTGTGTGTCTATAGTATCTTTATATATATGTGTATGTCTGTAAATATGTGGATATGCATGTATCTATGTGTCTGTGTACATGTGTGTATGTTACACTTAAAGAGAAAAAGAGACTGTTTCTTGTCTGATTTTGGACATTTAAGTGTTGATACTTTCATGAGAAAAGTAACACTATCTCTTCCTCATAGGAAATTTTTTTTTTTTTAAAGCTCAAGGACAATTTTATTAGGAAAAAAAAAAAACAAAAACAAAAACCTAAAACACCTCCAAGGGCCAGCAAGCTATAAGCCTTGGCTGCTGCCAGAGGACAGTGGAGAAGAGGAGGAAAATATAATCATACTGCTTAAGTTCAGCTGTCGTGGAGGTTAGCCACATGGTGTCAGGTACAGGGTGTGGGGCACAGAAGAGGGCTGTAGAGAAAGAATAAGGAAGCCAAAATATTATGAAAACAATGCTTAGAACAGAAATAGAAAAAATAAAAGACATTACATTTTTTTCTGAGTAATTCAGAAAAGTTTTCAGACTTATGATCCTGTGTGTGTTTAGCAATAGGCTGCCCCATAGGGTAGAAATTCTGGGGAGAAAAAGTATAGTTTTCCATTAAAGAGTTAATTATTATATTTATCTCTTTATTATGACTTAAAGTGAGCTTGCCTTTCTAGGGGTATGGGTGACCCCTTAGCCAGGTCATTGACCTTCCATTGTTAGGTCTTCACCCAGCTCTGAGATTCTATTCTCTTGACCAGAAGGAGCTTTCCCTAAATGGGTCTTCCTCATTACCCTAACATTTAGGAAATAAAGTAATTTAGGAAACAGATCAGGCTTCAGAGACCTCACTAGTACTTTCATGAGCTCTTTGGATAGCTCATGAAGAGCAAGGTCTTAAACTACTGGCTTCCCTTAGCTCCTGTGTGCTGGTGATGCACTGATTAGCTTCCTTTCTATCACACCCTCACCCCTTCCTTTTCCAAGCCTCTGTTCTTCTGTCTCCCGGAGTCATTCCTCTCAGACCTGTGATAAGCTTGAGGAAAGGAGTTAAGCATTACAGTCCTCTACTCTCTCCTCAAAGTTTCCTCTCCTTCTCTCATAGCATCTCTGTCCCCCCCCCACTGTATGCTTAGAGTGAACTGAAACTTCCCATGGGACACACTGTTCTATCTTTTACAATACCCTTCAGATGTATGTCCAACACAGTTATGTTGGGCTTGTTGGAGTAATTACTATCGGCATTGTGTTCCATGACATAACAGGAATGGTCTTTTCTTCTGTATGTGGCTGTTGGTTCAGTTTATTCCTTATATTTGTAGTTATTAAGGGCAAGAATATCTTTGAAATTATAAATTTTAATGCTTGTTAAATAAATAAGTAGACATCCAGTTCCATCTAATTATTAATTAAATGTGAATTAAAGTTAGTAGGCTGGTTTTTTTTATTCAATATTAAAAAATTGTGTGTCAAGTTTCATAGTTTTAAGGATATAGTGGAGACTAAAAAGAAATATCCTAAGCTTTCAGCTTGATATGTGTATGTGTGTTTCTTAGGAAATAACAGAAATAGAAAATTCATTTCTGCTGAATTTTCTGAATCAGTTTTGGGGAATGCTAGCAAGTAAAAATATGGGGTTTGGTTAGATGGCATAGTTGGTATTAACTTTGATGACAGTGATGAGTACCTCAGATTAGGATATTTGATTTGAGCCCTAAAGGATTTATCAGAGTCATAGTAGGACGAGAATTCAAAACAAAAAACATGTGCAAGACCCCATTAAAATGAAAATTCGATGTTTATGAGAAGTTCTTAATGATATAAGAAAGGTAAAAATGCCTTGTAGTTGTGAGTTGGGTGGGCAAGTGAAGCCTGATGAGCAAGGAAAGAATCTTGCCTACTGAAGGGAAAGCACAGCAGGCAGATTGATTTGGTTTTATCCTAAAAGCCTTTTGGAAGTTTTTAGAGGGTTGTTTATGTACAGGAGTGCCACATTCTCATTTTTGCATGGGAATCATAGATGGTAAGCTCAAGAGAAACTCTGCTATCAACAGAGGTAGAGGCCTCAGCCTTATGAGCAGTGTGCAGATTCTAGTGCACTTTGTGAATACAGGCTCATAAAAAACAGCAAGCTGCCTGCTGGTCTGAGATGGATTTGACCAGATAAAGCTGTGTTGGAAGGGCAGCCCACTGCTCTGCGGAAACATTTTTGTACAATCTTGGTGATTTGGGATAACCTAACAGTGAGAAGTCTGTCCTTCCAGTGGGAAACCATAGCAACATACCACTTAGAAGACACATTGTGTAATCTGTCTGCTCTTTGGGTAGTATTTTGCAGCCGGGTAATAATCATCTTGTCTAATGTGAGTATGCAAAAGGTCAGGTGGATTTAAGCCTGTGGCAGTGCAGTACTCCCTCCATCCATGGGGGTGGGATGGGCAGGGTGTGTGGAGTGGGGTGAGTGGAGGCTTACACTGGGGATCCAGGGTCAGTGTCATGGGTCTGTCGTGGAGAAGAAATCAGAGCTAGTAGCTTTGTTTTGAGTACAAATTATGAACCTCTATTTAATCTCAAAGTGCAAAGGATGAAAGCATGGTTTATAGAATTATTTTAAAACCACATAAATGCCTTACATATGGATAAACTGCCCTGGATACAGTTCTTTCTAAGCTGCAAAATTGATGTTCAGAATTTTTCATCCTACCGTATTTTTATAATTTCAGGATACTCACTCTATTCCACTTTAGATACAAAATAACAATTTTTAAACTTTTCAGGAATTACAGAGGACACAGAGGCTGAGGCAGGATTGGGAGTTCAAAGCCAGCCTGGGCAACATAGTAATACCTGTTTCAAAGCCAGTAAAGAAGCAAAATAAACAAACAAATAATTATATGGAGGATTTTCTGTGTTAGCTCTGTAATATAAATAGGCAAAGGTGCCAGCCTGGTATACAAAGGAACCAAAGGGTTAAAGGGTTTTGCTAAGAACAAAAGTGAAAGATAAAGTCATTAGAAAAGAAGTTTACAAATAATTGTTCACACCTTCAGTCTCTGGTAGATGATACATTGAAGGCCACAGAGAGAAAGAAGCAGAAAAGAGAAGGAGAGAGGGAGAGAAAGAGAGAGACCTTGGTTTCCATCTTGGCAAGACTAATGTTTTACATGTTAATATCCACTTCTTTTCCTTGTTACAATTCTAAATGGATTATTTTTTCCCCATTTAAAGAAAATCGCCTACAAGTTTTCTGTAGAATATATGAGCTTCTAAGAGGCCTGGAGATCAGCCCAGTCTCAGCCAGTACAAACTGGTGATAACTAGTGCCTTAAGACAAGTGCTCCTCACTGCTTCTGCATAAGCCAACCTGGGGTCTGCCTGGGGCCTTGAAGAGGGAGGAGTCCAGATACAGCACTCCTAGACCAGGGAGAGACCACTGCTGGAAGCCAGACAGAGCAGCAAATCAAAGCCCTTTCCACTGACTTGGGGGAAAAGTATTTAAGGTCATCCCCTCCATAATAAAACTGAACTTAGCTTGCTTCAGCCTGTTTCTAGAGGCTGTGGCATTGTTTCAGCAGTATATTGGCCCCCTCGCTGCCACAGGGGAAAAGCAGGCCCCTGAGCATAGAGGCAACCCCGATTTCTCATCCCAAACCAGGCTAACCCTAACATTTTTGGCATCAGCATCATGGGCCTTTTGGCATCGATATGGACTCATTTGGGGGTCATTGTTGGTCTTCCAGACTAAGAGAGAGACTGCCTTGTCTATTTTGGGTCTGGCTTCCCTTTTCTCTCAGCTTGGTGTGGTGGTGAAATTTGAACCCCCTTCTGATAATCTGATAATCAGTGAGATGGCCCCATATGGCCAGTTTAGGTGCTTTTGAGGTTTTAAAAGTGTTAAAGTCGGCGCCCCAAAACAGAGAGCTTCACTCCGATATCGGGTAGCAAAAGGAAGCTTTAATGAACACGAGCCGTGGGTCACCAGCAAAAAGGGGAAGCTAGCGACCCCGAGCCCAAGGTTTATGGAGCTTTTAAGGGAAGTTCTACGGGAGGAGGGGGAAATGGAGTCATCACGGCTCAGCTATCTGGTCCGGCCAGGTATTCTTCGGAATTTGGGTGGGTAAACAAATTCCGGCACTATCTGAGAGCCCATCTGGTGCTTCCTCAAACACGGCGAGCTGAATTCCTGGCGTGTGGCGTGAGAGCAAGGCGCGGCATTTCTCTAATAAGCTTACAATTTAACAGCATAGATGGTGAGTTTCCTTTTTACAATGGCCCTTCTTACAATGAGTTTACAATTTAACAGAACAGATGATGGATTTCTTTCTACAATGGCCCTTCAAAAGTATGACTTAGGCATAGCTTTCAGCTTTTAAAGACTCTTGTAGGGGCATGGCTTGTCTGTCCCCTTTGAATTCTAGTTGTATGCTGTTTGCTTTTTTTACTTGTTTTTGGAGGGAGGATTGCTGCTGCAGAGCGGGACATTTTAACCCTTTAGGAATTTAAATTTACATCAGTGAGTGTTTATATAACTTTTAAATAAATATTCATCTTTTGATATAATTAATTGTCAATAAATAATTTTTACAGTATCTGGTGCCCAATGTGGTTTTTCCAGACTTCAAGGCTGTTGTGTTTGTTCTATCCACCTCAATCTCCATCTTCTGAGGCTCTGCTTTCCTTTCTTTCTAGTGTTTGTCTGTTTGTGTTTGTTTAAGTTGTTAGGGTTAAAAATCCCTGTTCAGGTTCATTCATCATTTCCATATAATCAGGAAACTGAACCAGGATCTGGCATCCTGATACAGCAGGTCTCCAACTGAGACCTATTGTGAGCTTACAGATGGGAGAGATGGAAAAATTCTGTTGTGAGGCCTCAGTGATGACTTCATGGATCTCTCCTGGGAATATAGGTGAAACATATCTGTGGATAAAAATGCTGTTTCTGGCAAGAAAGAGGCCTGCAACTTTCTCATTTTCCCAGCCTGAACTTAGAGCAGAAGTATCCCTCCCCAGAAGTATCCTTTGGGCAATTTGACCTCTCTGGTTCAGAAGCAGAGTCTTAAGATTTCCCCTGAGCTTCTGCAGCCAGCTCAGAAGCCCTGCCTTTTCATAGGTGGCTTTTCCTCTGTGGCTTTCTGGCCTTCAGTGGCTACCAAGCTTTTCCCCTATGTTGAACCAGCTGTGCCTGTTTAGGGGACTGGCAAACACGGGTGCAGGAATATATGTCAATATAATGATATTAACATAAACTGAAGCAATCCACTTTCCACATTAGAAGTTTAAGCCTGGCCCTCCAATTAGTAAGAGAGCAAAAAGATTAAAAAATAACTACCCATCCCATTCAATAAAAATACTCAGATGGCAATAAAAGAATCTTCCACCTCATAACATCCAATATGCTTAGAAATTTATGGAAAAGAGATATATTAGAGGATACGGGTGTGGTCCTTATAACTGATGGCAGAGTCTTTTTTGGTGTTATTGAAGTACATAGAAAATTAGGCCTCACAGATTGTACTCCTATACAAAACTCACCCCCCCCCAATTTTAAAGGCTACTGTCTGCCTGAGGTCAGAAATTGTTAATAAGCCTGACCCTATTTCCATTAACTGGCTGTCAGGCCAAGCCATCTGGGTAGAATAATAGCCTATAATTGAACCCAAATTATCTGACAAAACGAACCTGTTAATATATTTTTTAGACAGTCAATATGTAGTCCAAGCTGTTTGAGTATTGGCTGTTTCTAGAATAAAGGACACCCTTAAGCCTATAGCCAATATCATGCTTCTAATATAAGATGTATTAGACCAAAAGAATAGAGCTATAGTATTTGTCTCATATTAGATCCCATTCCAAATTACCAGGGATTTTAGCTAAGGGAAATGAAATACTGACAGCTACAGTTGATTTGCTAGAACAAGCTAGAACATTGTGTCAACAGTTTTATTTATCCCCTCAAAATTTACATGTATGTCTCCCAGAGTTCCCACTTGTGTACTGCTGGCCCTTCTAGAGCCCCTACAGAGGGCAGGATCAACCCAAGGCTTGATACCTAATGCTATTTGGCAGATGGATGTGACACATTATGCTCCATTGCTAATTTGAGATATGTGTATGTAATAATTGACACTTGCTCTAAGTTCATGTTTGCACTAACATTGCCTGGAGAAAAAGCTTCCAACATTATAAAGACAATTAAGTCAGTCTAGTCATGAGAGGACCCTGGGTCATTAAAACTTTATAGTAGCCCTGCTTATGTGTCACAACATCTTAGTAAATTCTTAGGCTCCTGGAAGATATCTTACACAACAGGCATCCCTTACAACCCACAGGGACAAGTTACTGTGGGAAGAGCTAAGAGCTCTTGGCAAAGACGTTACCAACAGAAGCTGAAAGAGATTCTAACCTGGCTCTGGTGGAAGTTCTCTTTTACATAAATTTTCTCAGCTTTGATAAAGCTGGACTGAGTCCATTGTACAAACACTGGGCATATTTGTCTAGAGATACATCACACCCACTTATCAAGTGGACAGATCCCATTTCTCTCCAATGGCAGTCCCCTGCCCCCTGCTAACCTGAGGGTGAGGGTATGCAAAATATCCCAGAATGCCACAACACAGATATGTGTACCCTCCAGAGATGCTCATCTAGCATCAGACCAAGAAACTCTGGCCGTAAAAGAAACCCCTAGATGGGTAATGTATTTTCTCCTTACTGTACTAATTGATTACAACTGCCATTATTACTGCTGGCAGTAGGAGTAGCAATAGTCAGAGCAGTTTTACTAACTCAAAATGCTGCCATAGTTGAGACTTTGATTCAAGTAGCAGCTCAGTCTTCAGAGGCATTATATGTCCAAAAAGTCATTAATCAATACTTCCATCAGGCTATACATATGTTACAACAGCAGATTGATCTTAGGGCTGAAGAATTAGTGTTGATGAGATACATGTCATTATTAGCCTACAATCCCAGATAATAAGACGATTTGTCTCACCCCCTATGGGGTCTCCAATATTTCATTGGAGAGAAATTGACTGGCACAATAGATAAAAGGGACCAAAAACTCTGTCCCCATCCAGAGCAGAGTCAAAGAAGGTCCTAGGCCCCTGCCTGGCTGGGCCCCGGCACCAGGGCAAACTGCATCATCAAACAAGGACCGAGGGCTTTGAAACTCCATCCCCATCCAGAGCAGAGTCAAAGGTAAGCGGATCCCACCTCCTAGTCAACAGTCCGGAGAATTCGTCTCCAGGATTGGGCTTGCACTCAAGGGTGTGATCCCAGACTGGTCTCAGCAGAAGGCTCTAGGACCTGCCGGGCTGGGACCCATCTCCAGGGCGAATGCGTCATCAGACAAGGACTGAGGGCCTTGGAAACGCAGTCTCCTGTCCAGAGAGGAATCAAAGACTGAACACACCCCTTGCTTAGAGCAGACAGGAGACGCACAAGCCCTCTTGCCACAACTGACTAGGAGCTGACTAATTGTTAACCACTGAGGCCATGGGGCAGACACTAGTACAAAAATATATATAGCAATGTAAAGAACAAGAAGGCAACACCAGAAGAAACTGGTGGTTCTACAACTACAAGACCTGAACAGAGCAATGAAGAGGAATCAGAAGGAAACAACAGCAAAAACACCTTTATGAAGATTATTGAAGCCTTCAAAGAGGATATAAAAAAATTCCGTTAAAGAGATAGAAGAAAATATAAACAAAAAATTGGAAGAGATGAACAAATCCTGGAAAGAAAACCAAAAAAAGAAAACCCCAAAATGAAAGAAACATTTCAGGAATTAAAAAGTTAAATAGAAGCAATAAAAAGGCACAAAATAAGGCAAAGGCAGAAAAAGAAATCCTGAAGAAAAGAGCTGGAACTACAGACACAAGCATAACCAACAGAATCCAAGAGATGGAAAAGAGAATCTCTTGAGTGGAAGACTCAGTAACAGAAATAGATACATCAGTTAAAGAAAACTAAAATCAAAAAAAGCCATAACACAAAACGTTCAAGAAATCTGAGACACCATGAAAAGACCCAACCTGAGAATAATAGGAATAGAAGAAGGAGAAGAATACCAGCTCCAAGGCATAGATAATGTATTCAATAAAATCATAGAAGAAAATTTTGCCAACTTAAAAAAGGAAATGCCTATAAAGATACAAGAAGCTTACAGAACACCAAATAGATTTGACCCCCCTAAAAGCCCGCTCAACATATAATAATCAAGCCACAAAACATACAGAACAAAGAAAAAATTTTAAGAGTTGCAGAAGAAAAGGGCCAACTTACCTATAAAGGCAGACCCATCAGAATAATACATGACTATTCAATGGAAACAATGAAAACAAGAAGGTCTTAGAAGTTATACAGACACTGAAAGAGCAAGGGTGCCAACCTAGACTACTGTACCCAGCAAAACTATCAATCACCATAGATGGAGTAAACAAGATATTTCATGACAAAGTTAGAATTAAACAATACCTCTCTACAAATCTGGCCCCTCAGAAAGCATTAGAGGAAAAACTACAACCTAAGGATCCCAGATACCCCCATGAAACCACAAACGATCAATAACCCCACAGAAGAAAACTCAGAGAAAGGAAATACATACAACCCACCACCAAAAATAACATTGGTCACTAATATCCCTTAATATCAATTCACCTATAAAAAGACACACTAACACGATGGATACAAAAACAGAAGCCATCCTTCTGCTACATACAAGAAACAAACCTCAACCTTAAAGACAGACGCAGGCTCAGAGTAAAGGGTTGGGAAAAAATTTTCTAAGCAAATGGCCCTAAAAAACAAGCTGGGGTTGCCATTCTAATATTGAACAAAGTATATTTCAAACTAAAATCAATTAAAAGAGACCAGGATGGACATTACTTATTCATCTCAGGAAAAATTGGTCATGATGAAATTTCAGTCCTGAGTATTTATGCTCCTAATATAAGGGAACTTACATATGTAAAAGAAATATTACTAAAACTCAAATACCACATCAGTTCTCACACCCTAATTGTGGCAGACTTCAGTACCCCACTTTCACCCCTGGATAGGTCAACCAGACAGAGACTCAACAGAGAAGTAAGGAGTCTAACAGAGGTCATGATGTATATGGATTTAATAGATATTTACAGAAGCTTCCACCCAAACCCAAAGGAATATACATATTTCTCAGCACCACATGGAACTTTCTCTAAAACTGACCACATCATTGGTCATAAAGCAAATATTAATAGATGCAAAAAAGTGGAAATAGTCCCTTGTCTCATATTGGACTACCAGGGCCTAAAGTTAGAGTTCAACAACATCAAAAATGAAAGAAAGCCTACCAACTCATGAAAACTAAACATCACTCAGCTGAACCACCGCTGGGTCAAGGAAGAAATTAAGAAAGAAATCAAAGTCTTCCTAGAACTTAACGAAAATGAGTCTACAACATACCCAAATGTGTGGGACACAATGAAAGCAGTTTAAGAGGAAAATTCACAGCACTAGATGCCTATATGAAAAACCTAGAGAAATCCCACACTAGAGGCCTAACAGCTCAGCTGAAAACCGTAGAACAATTAAAAACAAACTCAACCAGAAGGAGTAGCCTGCAAGAAATAATCAAACTTAGAGCTGAAATCAATACAATTGAAACAAAAAGAACAATACAAAGAAAAATGAATCAAAGAGTTGGTTCTTTGAGAAAGTCGACAAGCTAGATAAACCCTTATCCAAACTAACAAAAAAGCAGAGAGAGATTATCCAAATCAACAAAATCAGAAATGAAAAGAGGGACATAACAACAGATCCCCATGAAATCCAGAAAATTATCAGGTCATACTTTGAAAATCTATACTTCACAAAAATAGAAAACCTAGAAGAAATGGACAGTTTTTTGGACAGGTACCTTTTACCAAAATTAAATGAAGATCAGATTAATTACCTAAACAGACCTATAAACCTAAAGGAAATTGAAGCTATCATTAAAAGCCTCCTAAGTAAAAGAAAGCCCAGGTCCAGATGGTTTCAGTGCAGAGTTCCAGCAGACATTCAAAGATGAGCTATTACCAATACTCCTCAAACTGTTTCACACAGTAGAAACTGAAGGAATATTGCCAAATTCTTTTTTTTGAGATCACAATTACCCTAATACTCAAGCCAATCAAAGATGCAACGAAGAAGGAAAATTACAGACCAGTTTCCCTCTTGAATATTGATACTAAAATTCTCAACAAAATTTTGGCAAACTGTATACAATAATATATAAAAAAATATCATCCACCATGATCAAGTAGGCTTCATCCCAGAAATGCAGGGATGGTTCAATATATGAAAAATCGTAAATGTCATCCATCATATAAACAAACTGAAGGAAAAAACCACATGATCATATCCTTAGATGCTGAAAAAGCCTTTGACAAAATCCAACATTCCTTTATGATAAAAGTCCTGGAGAGATCAGGAATACAGGGAAAAATATCTAAATATAATAGAGGTGATATACAAGAAACTAATAGCCAATATCAAATTTAATGGAGAAAAACTCAAAGTAATCCCACTAAAACCAGGAACTAGACAAGGATGTCCTCTCTCCCCTTATCTATTCAATATACTTCTCAACATTTTAGCTAAAACAATAAGAGAATGAAAGATGATTAAGGGGATACGAATTGGAAAAGAAGAAGTGAAACTACCTCTATTTGCAGATGATGTGATTATATACATAAGTGACCCACAAAATTCTACCAGGGAACTTCTACAGCTGATAAGCACCTTCAGCAATGTAGCAGGATACAAGATTAACTCAAAGAAATCAGTAGCCCTCTATACACTAAAGATAAAAGAGCTGAAAAAAAAAATAAGGGAAACATTACCCTTCATAATAGCTGCAGATACCATTAAATACCTTGGGAGTAGCTATAACCAAAGAAGTAACAGATCTATTTGACAAAAACTTTAAATCACTGAAGAAAGAAATTGAAGAGGATATCAGAAAATGGAAAGACCTCCTCTGTTCCTGGATAGGTAGGATCAACATAGTAAAAATGGCAATTCTACCAAAAGCAATCTACAGATTCAACGCACTTACCATCAAAATCCCAACACAATTTTTTAACAGACCTTGAAGGAACAATACTCAATTTCATTTGGAATAATAGGAAAGCCAAGATTTTAAAAACAATTTTTCTCAACAAAAGAACCTCAGGAGCATCACCATCCCTGACTTGAAGTTATACTATAGAGCTACAGTAATAAAAACAGCCTGGTACTGGCATAAAAGCAGACTTGTGAATCAATGGAATCAAAATGAGGATCCAGGCATTAACCCAAAAACCTATGAACACCTGATCTTTGACAAAGAGGCCCAAAATACTCAGTGGGAAAAAAAATATCTTTAACAAATGGTGTTGGCATAACTAGAAGGTAGTGTGTAGAAAAGTGCAAATAGATCCAAGCCTGTCATCTTGCACAAAACTGAAATCCAAGTGGATCAAAGACATAAACCCAGTCACACTGAACCTGACAGAAAAGAAAGTGGGAAATACCCTCCAACAAATTGGCACAGGTGACCACTTCCTAAATATAACACCAGTGACACAGATACTAAGAACAACAATCAATAAGTGGGATCTCCTGAAACTGAGAAGCTTCTGTAAAGCCAAGGACACTGTCAATAGGACAAAACGACAGCCTACAGAATGGGAAAAGATTTTCACCAATCCTACAAGTGACAGAGGACTGATCTCTAAAATATATAGAGGTCAAACCTTGAATAACCCAATCAAAAATGGGGTTCATAACTAAAAAGGAAATTCTCAGCAAAAGAATTATGAATGGCTAAAAGGCACTTGAAAATGTGCTCATCATCTTTAGCTATCAGAGAAATGCAAATAAAAACAATTTTGAGATACCACCTGACACCTGTCAGATTGGCTAAGATAAAAGACACAGAAGACAGCCTATGCTGGAGAGGTTGTGGGGCAAGGGGACCACTTCTCCATTGTTGGTGGTAGTGTAAGCTTGTTCAGCTACTCTGGAATGAAATATGGTGATTTCTCAGAAAACTGGGAGTCAACCTCTTCAAGGATCCAGCAATACCACTACTGGGTATAGACCCTAAAGACACACATTTGTACTCCAAAGGCATTAGCTCAACTATGTTCATAGCAGCATTATTTGTAATAGCAAGAACCTGAAAACAATCTAGATGCCCCTCAACTGGAGAATGGATTGATAATCTATGGTATATTTACATAATGGAATACTACTCAGCAGTGAGAAAAAATGATAACCTAAAATTCATAGGCAAATGGATGGATTTGGAGAATATTCTCCTGAGTGATGTATCACAATCTCAGAAAGATAAACAGGGGTTGTAGTCACTCATTGGTGGACTTTAAACAAAAAAGCAAAGCTTTCTCAGGCTGCAATCCACAACCACTGAACAGCTTGGGATCTGAAGCATCTTGGACTGGCACCTTGGAGCCCATTCCCTTCAGAGCAACACCTGAGTCATTCTTGATGTGGGGGTGAGGAAAGTAGATCTGCCGGGAGTGGATGTTGAACTAAGCCACCTTGGGACCTTGGAACCTCCTTCCCTTGCTGGGGAGGAGATAAATTGATTGATAGAAGAGTGAGTGCCTAGGAGAGGCCAGAGGGGAAAGGGATCCTGAATAAGGGGATACATGGATAAAAAATATGACTTTTTTCATAATAAAAAACAGAAAAAAAATGTAATCTTCAAAAATCTGAAAAAACATGAACTTAGTCCATCTTGCTTTGGACACTCATGTATCAATTAAATGTAACTAGGATGGCAGCAGTGACCCTAGAAACTTATTTTCTAAATAATGTATGGAACAATCTTAAAAAGCTATTTGACCCCTTCTGGATCCTTACATATGCATTGTTGGGCAGAGTGATGCCTTTATTTCTTCTGCTGTTTAAGTGTCTCCTACAGAATATTCACCAGCAAAGAAGGGCCACCAAGGTGGCCCTTCAGGTTTTAATGGCTCTCAGGCACCCAGAGCAAAACCCTCCTAGAGAGGTAATGCATGCACAGTTTATTGAAATTTAAATAATCCTACCACCTAGTTCTACCACCCATATGGCTCTCCAGGTCTGGTGCTAGTGGAGGACTGATGATCAGAGATGGTTAAGAGCTTGTTTGTCAAGCCAACCTAAGACAGGCACAGTCCAAATGCTTAACCTTCCTGAGGTGAAGTCAACAAGGTCAGGGCAAAGCACCCTGGTTTCCACTGAGCATGTCCCATAAATAAAAAAGAAAAGTGTGGATATGTAGAATGCATGGAATTCTAAGGGGCCTAGAGACCAGCCCACTCTCAGCCAGTGCAAACTGGTAATAACTAGTGCCTTAATCCATGTGTTCTTAAGCATTTCTGTATAAGCCAACCTGTGGTCTGCCTGGGGCCACGACTATGGTGGAGTCTGGATGCAACATTCCTAGAACAACAAAAGACCACTGCTGGAAGCCCCCAGATACCAGCAAATTAACTGATTTGGCTGCGGGGAGGGTCTGGGGAAAAATATTTAACGTCTTCCCCTCCATAATAAAATTGAACTTGCTTGCTTCAACTTGTTCCTGTATGTGGTGATTGTAATGCCTGAATCTCAATTACCCAGAGAGACCACCAGAGACAGAGATGTCCAAAATTCAACAGCAAGGTTTATTGTCAGCACAATACAAGCCTAGGCAGAGAGCTTGTTCTCTGTACCACACCCCATGAGTGCGGTGCAGGTAAGAGCTGAGCACCTTAAGTTACACAAGCTTTTTATAGTTGAAAACCACAAGACAGGGTTACTTGGGGTCAATGGCACAGCTGTGCTTTGAATGAACTCATGGTTAGGGACTTTTTTTTTTTTATAGTTTAACATTCCTGGACCCCACCTGGGTGGGGTGGCTGGCAGGTTTTTACTACCTTAGAGATGGACCATCCAGGTGTCCTTAGATAGGCTTTCTTTCTTGGAACTGGGCAAGCCCCTGCCAGAATGTGAAACTGAACTCTTATTTTAGTACAAGATGGCTACTAGAATACAAAATAGGGTTTCTTGAACTAAGTTTACTCTCTTCAGTGATATATTTTATATTTAATGAAATCAACCTGGAATATCAGAAAACAGAATCACCTATAGTCAAGCCATGAGGATCAGAGAGTGGTGACTCATGCCTTTAATCCCATCACTCAGGAGACAGAGATCTTGCTGTATTCCTTCCTGTCAGTTGAAAGCCTAAAAACAAAACAGTAGTAGTTCACACCTTTAGTCCTAATCTAGGATTATGATGAAGAGTTGAACCTGGAAGTGAGACAACTGGGCAGAGAAGATATTTAAGGCATATTTAGGCAGACATTCAGGTATTCTATAGGAGCGACCAGCCATGGAGGACTCTTGAAGATAGCATTTACCATGATCAGCATGAGAAGTTGGCTGGGTGAGAATTGACTGGGGTCTGTTTCCTCTCTCTGATATTCCAACTACTTTCCAATATTTAACTCTGAGTTTTCATTAAATACCAACTAGAATTTGTGCAATACCTGGGGGCTATGTTGTTGCTTCTGCACCATCTTGGCCCCCTTCCCCCAAGGGGAAAAGCAAGACCCGGACCATATAGGCAACTACGATTCCTGACCTCAAACTAGGTGCACCCCAACAGTCTACAAGGTCTTGCCTTTCTTTTGGCATCTGTTACCTTACCACATTGTTATTTTGTCAAGTAGCTTCAAGCAGGGTTTCTCTAAGGGCTGTGTTGCAATGTTTCCAGATTTATCGGTCCACCCTTTGTCCAGGTATTCTCCTGGCTGCTATAGAAATCTATTTGACAGCCTTCCCTGACAGTTCACACTCACTTACTGGGGATGTGATCTTATGGCACAGGCTAAGGGAAACCAGTGGATATTATTGAAGTACAAAATAGTCACTGGACAGGTGGTCTCCACTTACGGTCTGAAGAAGCAGAAGTGTGTGGCCAAGCTCCTGGTAAAGATGTCCCAATGGATCTGGCTTTATCTTTTGCCTTATCCTTTTACTCAACAGATATTCTCTGAGCACACATGTTCCAGGAGTGATGTTCAGAGATACAGCATAGAACTGAATCCAATTCCTATCTCCAAGTAACTTGCAGTTTGTCATGAAAAAAAAAAAAAATACAGTGGTGGCACATACCTTTGGTCCCAGCACTCAGGAGGCAGAGGCAGGTGAATCTCTGTGAATTTGAGGCCAGCCTGGTCTGCAAAGAGTTCTAGGATAGACAGGGCTACACAGAGAAATCTTGTCTCAAAAACAAAACAAAACAAATCAAAACCCAAAAAATATAAATGCATTATAGTGTGATAAACACTTGGAATTTTAGGCATGTGGATTTGTGTGACAAACTTTTCCTAGACTATAGCTCTGAGATTTTATGCATTGTTACTGTGGCACAGTATATCTTGTCATAACTGACAGTTACCTGGATCTCCTGTAATAAGTCATATTAGACCTTCCCAAGTCATCCCTGGAGCCTTGTTTTTTTCCCCATGCTTCAGGAAGCACAAGGTATCGGAGGCTAGTTTCATCTGGCAAATTGGTTTCTGTTTAGCCACAACCACCATCAACCTTCACCTTTCCTTTCAGATGCTTTATGAAGAAGACAGCTCAGGTGGGCATTACAGCAACTTGCCTTGCATTTATGGGCCTTTGGGACTTGGCTGAATTTAACAGCGGAGAACATTTTATCCTCTGCTTGCTTGCTTCTTTTTTTTTTGAGACAGGGTCTTGCTTGCCAAGTAACTTGGGCTAACCTGGAATTTGCTATGTAGATTAGACTGGGCTTACTGGTAGTGATCCCCTTGCCTCTGACTCCTTAGTGCTGGGATGTCAGGTGTGTGCCAGGATGCCCATTCATGCAAGCCAAGGAGAAAGCTCTATTTTTTCCTCATCAGATTCTGATTCCTGCCTAATGCAAATACATTTGAATGCTTTCAAAAAACTTATTGCCCTTCCAAAATCCTGAAAATCCCTTTAAAATTGGAAGATTAGTTGTCATTTGTAGTCATTTTTTTTTAGCAAAGAAACTATTTGTGTATCAACAAAGTTGGAGGGAAGAGGTTATGAGAACTAGAGAGATTTTATTGACAAGGAAATGGAGCAAATTCTTAAAACAGCATTTGCTGCCTGTCTTTCCTAATATCCACCAGAGGAGGGCAGTAGAAGAACATAGTTTGCTTAGCCTGAGCCACACCAATTCAAAGCTTTGACTGTTTTCATTAGGAACTACACGGTGTTTTGCAAAATAATTTTTACATATATTTCTAGGGATGGGAATTTGGAAAAAAAATGGTAGCCCCCTCCCCCACAGGGTTTCTTTGTGTAGTTCTGTAGACCAAGCTGGCTTCAAATTTACAGAGATCCTCCTGCCTCTGCCTCCAGAGTGCTGAGATTAAAGGCCTGGCTTAAAAATATAACTGTAAAAATAGATTTAACTTTTGCTTCCAGAGACAAAAAAGAAAATCTCTAAAAGTTTTTATTTTTATTATTATTTATTTATTTTACTTTTTTGTCTTGAATGTTTGGGTAAAAAGATAGTTCAGAGGTAACTGGGAAAAATATGTATAACTGCACAGTGGCCTTTGTCCAGCTTCTGCTTTGGAAGTGGTTTATGCAGAGTTGAAACCTGCTATTTGCAGGATTTGGTGTTCTCATCTGGGCCTCCTGACAAGAGGCAGCTCACACTCAGCAATTCTTCAAATAGGATTCTTGAGTCAGCACTAACTTAGCATATTCAAGGACACTGATGGCTAGGCCCTTCATATTAGGAATGGGGAGTCTCATAAGGGTGAGGAAACAGCAGAATGTGGGGTTAACTCTGAGAGCTGGGGTAGGTCATCCCATCTCTCAGAGAGGGCTGGAGAAGGTAATCCTCAGGCTTTTCCAGGTTTGGATAGCTCTGCTGCTCTGGACTAGAGTTAGTTTTCAGCAACTGTGGCTAGCCTAGTACTGCCATACATGACATTCATTGCATACCAGTATGTGCAAGGGCATGTACTGAACACTTTGTATTCCTTATGCCCTGTGATCTAGTGGCGGTTTGAAGGCAGCTGTTATTAACAGTGTTCCAGGTGAGAAAGCTACTGATCAAATGTTCAGTAACAGCTCAGGTCTGCTGCTCTTGTGAAATACAATACTGTGATCTGTCTGAACTTAGCAGATGACATCATTTCACACTACTCTATAATTTCCCTTTTTCTTTACTCTTTCTTTTTTATTTCTTTCTTTTCCTTTCTCTCCTTCCCCTCCCTCCCTCCCCCTCTCCCTCCCTCCCTTCCTCCCTCCCTCCCTTCCTTTCATTTTTAGACAGTAAGTAGCCCTGGCTGAGCTAGATCTTGCTACATAGACCACATTTTCTTGGAGCTGGCAGTAACCCTCCTGCTGCTGCCTTTGAAGTTTACAGAGTTAGATGATAGAAAAGACTTGATTGTCTGTTCCACTTCACTTCCCCCTAGGGATTAAAGCACAGTTATTATTAAGTTTGCATTGTGGTACTTGGTACCTTCTGTGCATCAATCCTTGATGTTCATGTCTGATGACAGGCCACTAGCATTTACCTTGTTCCATTGCATTTTCCAAATCTCCTAGGACCTTCTTCCTGGCTCTTATTATTTGTCCTTCAAATTCCTTCTCTTGTCTTTCTATTGTAACCCACACCAATTCGTTTTCCCCCTTGAGGTTTTACTGCATTTATAATCCAGTCTCTATGGTTCAATGTGCTGCTTAGGTTTGTTTTTTTTTTGCCAAGTTGACACAGGCCAGAGTCATCTGGGAAGAGGGAAACTCAACTGAGAAGTTTGCTCCTTCAGATTGTCCTAGAAGTAAGTCGGTGAAGGCATTTTTCTTGATTGATGATTGATGTGGATTTATTTATTGTGTACCCAGTGCTCTGTCTGTATATTTGCCTGCAGCCCAGAAGAGGACATTATGGATCTCATTATGAATAGTTGTGAGTCACCATATAGTTGCTGGGAATTGAACTCAGGACCTCTGGAAGAGCAGCCAGTACTCTTAACTGTTGAACCATCTCTCCAGTACCAGGATCTTATTCTTAATGATCCTGATAAGAAAGGTAAAAAGGTCAAGGGTGGGATGATGCACCACAATGATGGAAAGAATTATTAGAGAGATGCTGTCAGGAACCACAGGATGCTGAAGCCACTGGAAGTTATGAGGGTCCAGAAACAAATTTTGTTTTAGAGATTTTGTAAGAAGTTAACCCTACTGTAAGCTTAGTTTAATACCTCTAAATCTCATTTTGGCTTATGTTCTCCAGATTGTAAAATAATAAATTTATGTTGTTTTAAGCTATTGAATTTTTAAGATTACATTTATTTATTTAGTATGTATGTGTGTGTCTGCTTCAGTGTGTGTATGTGTAAGTTCAAGGACAATTTGGGAGTTGCTTCTGTCCTATTGTGAGCATCCTAGAGATCAAAGTCAAGTTATTAGCTTGCTGGCTTGTCCTTTTATGTGCTGAGCCATCTCACCAGCCTGAAACATTGATTTTGTAGTGATTTTTTACTGTAACACTAGGAAACATATACACGGATAAACAGTTCTACTGAGCATACCCATTCCCAAGGCTGAGGAGCACAGTGGTCCAATGGCTTATACTGAACTCTTATAGCCAACACAAATAAATTCATCTTACAGGAAGAAATAAATAAGGACCAGTATAGTGGAATTATGTGTTACATTTTAAATAATTGTCCTGCCTACAGGTTTAATAAAAAAGTTGATTGGATGAAGGCAGACAGGAAGTGTTGACAGAGCTACCAGACTGGGAAAATCTTAGAGCAGAGCAGAAATGCCACACACACAGATGCTACAGTGGTACCAGAGCTGCCAGGAGATGCAGAGAAAATGCTGCTGAGAAAAGATACTGAGTCGCATGGCTGAACAGAATCATGGGTTAGCTTAAGACTAAAGATATAGCAAGTTACATGCCTGGGTCCTAGGTCAATCAGCATAAAAATAATATAAGCATCTGTGTGATTATTTGGGCCTAAGCAGCAGTGGGGGTACGAGTGAGTCCAAACCTCTGGTCCAGGCCCTGAAAGTCCAGGCTAGAAACCACATACAATAGACCAGCTCTGAATGCTGTCAAAAATGTGTTCTAACTGGGCAGTGATGAAACCCATACTCTGTTGAAAAGTGGGAAGAATATGAGAGACAGGATATTACTTCATGATATACCCTAGGAGGGGATGGATTTCCTATCTGTTACTACTATTTCTCCTCCTCCTCTTTCTCCTCATCATAATAGAATTCTTTCCAATTATGTCTCTTTTCTAGATACAAACAGCACCACCAGCAAGTCTGCAATTAGCCCTGAAGACACCACTGTTGAACATGTTTGTGCTCCTCTGCCATTTATTTGTAACCAGTGAAAAGTGATTGTACAGCTGACTCTGCTTTGGATGCCATTATTACATATTCTTTTGAGCTAGGAAATAAATTTTGACCTGGGAGGCAAGCATGATTTTGGAGGACAATGAATAATGTAGAACGACTTGAGTTTGACAATGACAAACAGAACCCAGAGCTGTTAGGAGCTTTGCCGAAGAGTTAGCAGACAAAAACCTTCCATGAAATCTTTTCTGAGGATGTGCTGGTGAGATCATTCATCATGCCCTCCCTGCTCCGTTCCTGCTTGATCCCACAGGACTTGGCTGCTAAGTCAGAAGCCGAGAATGCCAACTAGCTGGAGGAATCACCTGGAAGCCTCTTAACACAATGATTAATGACAAAAGTTTGTGCTCAGGAGCTCTCAAGTGCTTGTGGTGTGACCTTGAATAAGTCATTTAACTTACTAGAGTCTCTTTTTCTGACTTACAAAATAGGGTTAACCCCCATTTCTGATGTGCATAAATGTCTTATCATGGTGTCTGGCTTAAGGGAAGTGTCTAGACCTTTCCAGTTGTAAATAGCCAAAACACATTTCAAACTAGGTGAGAGGAACATTTCACACACCTGGAAGTCAGGGGCTCCAACATTTGATTTTGGCATATAAACATTCCATCATTCAAGGAAAGGCACTGGAGACAGGCTCTTCATGTTGTAGATGTTGCTAGGCAACCATCGAGAGAGAAAGAGAGCCTATTTTCTTTTTTTTTTTTTTTTTTTTTTTTTTTTTTTTTTTTTTTTTTTTTTTTTTTTTTTTTTTTTTTTTTTTTTTTTTTTTTTTTTTTTTTTTTTTTTTTTTTTTT
>PVIH01025158.1:0-21240 GCA_004025045.1 Sigmodon hispidus | reverse complement strand
AAAAAAAAAAAAAAAAAAAAAAAAAAGAAACTGGTTTCATGATTTTTGCCCCAGACCAACTGACTCATAATCTTCAAGTATGAGACATGGAAACTTGATTACTTTGCCAGGTTTTCTTTTTTAAATATTTTTATTTTATGTGAATTGGTGTCTTTCCTGCATGTATAACTGTGCAAGGGTGTCAGATCTTGGAATCACAGATAGTTGTTAGCTGCCATGTGGATGTAGGAATTGAACTCAGGTCCTCCAGAAGAACAGTCAGCACTCCCAACCCCTGAAACATCTGTCCATCCCCTCTAGGTTTTTATAAAGCTATAAATGTTTTAAAGCAGTAAAAAGGAAACATTTACTTCCCTACTCGAAACTTTTTTTGGTAATACTTTAATTCTCAAAGCTAGTGAAAAGATAGGATGACATATAGGTTCTGATAAAAATAGCCAAGTCTTAATAGTGTGCTCAGTAAATGCTTTCCACATATTAATCTATTTAATCTCTATAACCCTATGAGTGGGTTCCTTTTTTAAAAAATTATTCATTTATTATGTATACAGTATACAGTAGAGGGTACCAGATCTCATCATAGATAGTTATGAGCCACCATGTGGTTGCTGGGAATTGAACTCAGGACCTCTGGAAGAACAGTCAGTGCTCCCAACCTCTGAGTCATCTCTCCAGCCTGAGTGGATTCCTTTTTGTTGGTAGTTCTGGAGGCTGATTCAGAGCTCTGTGCATGCTAAGCAAGTGAGCTCTGTCCCCAGCTAGGTTCTTGAATTATCTTCATTTTATGAATAAAAAGTAGGAATGCAAGAGCCTAAGAGATGGCCCAGTAGATAAAGAATCCTGCTGCTAAGCTTGATGACCTGAATTTGAGCCCTGGAACTCACATGTTGGAGAAAAAGATAAAAGTTGTCTTCTGATTCCCACATGAGTCCTGATGCTCTACTCCCATCCTCCCAACCCACCACTCCCAACACACGAAGTATTTAAAAGGCTGGGAATGGTGGCACACATCTTTAATCCTAGTACTTCAGAGGCAGAGAGGGGTGGATCTCTGTGAATTCAAGGCCAGCCTGGTCTACACATCTAGTTGTAAACCTGCCAGGGCTACATAATGAGACATACACACCCTCACCCAAAAAGGGACTAAAAGTAGTATCTTTGGGGGCTGGAGAGATGGCTCAGCGGTTAAGAGCACCGTCTGCTCTTCCAGAGGACCCGGGTTCGATTCCCAGCACCCACATGGCAGCTAACAACTGTCTGTAGTTTCAGTTCCAGGCAAACACCAAGGCAAATAAATAAATAAATAAATAAAGTTTAAAAAAAAAAAAGTAGTATCTTTGATTATGTGGTTAACATTCATACACTCACTCTTTCCCAGTTTGATTAAAGATGCCCCTTAGTGGGGGCTGGAGAGATGGCTCGGCGGTTGAGAGCACCGTCTGCTCTTCCAGAGGACCCGGGTTCGAGTCACAGCACCCACATGGCAGCTAACAGCTGTCTGTAGTTCCAGTTCCAGGCAAACACCAAGGCAAATAAATAAATAAATAAAAGTTTAAAAAAAAAAAAAAGATGCCCCTTAGTTCAGGATCAACTTACATCCCAATAAATCAACCCACCAGAAATTGGAAACATCCTGAGTTGAGAAACCACAGCTTAGCAACAGTATACCACACTGAGTGTAGGTATGTTCGAAGTCTGAACCTCCTGACTGACTGGGAGCTATAGTCTGGTGCTTCTGCCCAGCATTATGACAGAATTTTACCACATGAACCCAGAAATGTGTCAAGTCTCAAAATCAAAGAATAATTTCTCTTGAATGTTTGTTACTTTTTTTTCTTGTGACGGATGTCATAAACAAAACTTCTTGTGTATACCAGGCAAGAACTCTACCATTGAGCTACATCCTCTGCCCACTTGTTTTTTATGCATACAAATGAATGTAGAAGAAAAATAAGGAACACTTCAGGAAGTTGTATGCCATTCTTGTGTGCAGGGGCCATACTCATCTTCTCTGTATCATTCCAATTTAAATATGTGTGCTGCTAAATGAGCACCTTCTGCCCACTTTTTTTTTTAAATATTTATTTATTTATTCATTATGTTTACAGTGTACAGAAGAGGGTACCAGATGTCATCATAGATGGTTATGAGCCACCATGTGGTTGCTGGGAATTGAACTCAGGACCTCCAGAAGAATAGTCAGTGTTCTTAACCTCTGAGCCATCTCTCCAGCCCCCTCTGCCCACTTTCATATTACTTTATTTTCTTTCTCTGAGACAGTGCTTCTGTTTAGCCTTGGCTGTTCTGGAACTCAATTTGTAGGAAAAGTTGGCCTTAAACTCAGGAGAGTGATTCTCCTTTCCCAGCACTGGGATTAAAGGTGTTCACACTCAGCTTTTTTTTGTTTGTTTACTGAGATAAGGTTTTTCTATATAACAGTCCTGGCTGTCCTGGAACTCTCTCTGTAGACCAGGCTGCCTTAAACTTACAGAGATCTGCTTGCCCCTGCCTCTGCCTCCTGACTGCTGGGATTAGAAGTGTACACCACTGCCACCAGCTTTTTTTTTTTTTTTTTAAAGATTTATTCACAAGTGGGGCTGGAGAGATGGCTCAGCAGTTAAGAGCACTGTCTGCTCTTCCAGAGGACCCGGGTTCAATTCCCAGCACCCACATGGCAGCTAACAACTGTCTGTAGTTCCAGTTCCAGGCAAACACCAAGGCAAATAAATAAATAAATAAAGTTAAAAAAAAATTTATTCACAAGCATGAGTGTTTGCCCCTTTGTATGTGTACCATGCAATACTCCTAGAACCCACAAGAGGGCATTGTGTCCTCTGAAACTGGAGTTGCAGATGGCTGCTAGCTTTGAAGTGGGTGCAAGGAACCAAGTCCAGGTCCTTTGTGAAAGTAGCCAGAGTTCTCAACTACTGAGTCACCCCTTTTTATATCATCTTAAAGCTGAAAATTCTTGAGCCAAACTATTATAAACTGGTAAGTATCTTATATCAAGATTTAAGGAATAACCAGTTAATTACAAAACAGATTTTACTAGAACATATTTCAAAACCTTTACATTTATCAGCAAAGTCCATAAATCATGCCCTCAGAGCTTTTCTTTTCTTCTTCTTCTTTTTTTTTCTGGCTGCCCTCAGAACTCTTTTAATATTTATTTTTATTTTATGTGAATTGGTGTTTTGCCTGCATGTATAACTTTGTAAGGGTGTCAGATCTTGGAATTAGAGTTGTTAGCTGCCATGTGGTTGCTGGGAATTGAACTCAGGTCCTCCAGAAGAACAGTCAGTGCTCTTAACTGCTGAGCCATCTCTTCAGCCCCTCAGAACTCTTTTAAAAACAAGTTAAAGTATAACTGTAATTGGGGTAGCACATATCTTCAATCCCAGGACTCAGGAGGCAGAAGCAACTGGATCTCTGTGAGTTCAAGGCCAGCATAGTCTACAGAGTGAGTTCCAGGATAACTAGGGCTATACAGATGAACCCTGTCTTGAAAAACAAAATAAGAAAACTAACTTAGGGTTGTTCTACTAAGATAATTGGTCTGTAAACCCCTCATATATTGGAAGCAGCAAAATAAAAGGCTGCTTTAATTTAATGTGTTAATAGAGGCAAGAACCTCTGATCCCCACACACCAGGGCACATGGGTCCTCATACACACAAGTAAATCTAATTTATTTACAGAAAGGGTCTATGTAGTCCTGGCTATCTGAAAACTGTCGACCATGGTGACCTCAAACTCAGATCCTCCTGCCTCTGCCTCCCAAGTGTTGATATGAACTACCATGCCATGCTCAGACTACCTGTTTTATGTGCTTTAATCTTTTTTTTTAACTTTATTTTTATTTATTTGCCTTGGTGTTTGCCTGGAACTGGGAACCGGAACTACAGACAGTTGTGAGCTGCCATGTGGGTGCTGGGAATTGAACTCTGGTCCTCTGGAAGAACAATCAGTGCTCTTAACCACTGAGCCATCTCTCCAGCCCTGTGCTTCAATCTTTTTAAGGATTAAATATCTTTAATAATTTATTTTTGTCTTATGTGCATTGGTGTTTTGCCTGCATATGTATGTTTGTGTAAGGATGTTGGGTCACCTGGAACTGGGGTTGCAAAGAGTTGTGAACTGCCATATGGATACTGTAAATTGATCCTGGGTGTTTTTGAAGAGCAAGTCAGTGATTTTAATTTCTGAGACATCTCTCCAGCCCCCAATAACCTGTTTTTCAGGCAGTTGGGAGTACCAAATATAAGGCAATTTGAAAAGTACTAAGTTACAAAACAGGTACTTATTAACAATGATACCTGTTCTACTTTCCAGGTGTGTGTGGGATCAACCAAATACCTAGAAAACTAAAAAAACAAACAAAAAACACCAATGTTTTGATTCTGACAAGATGGAGACTAGATAACCAAAACTAAAACTGCATGTGCACGAAGCTGACTTCCAAGGAAAGTTCACAGATTTGGGGTCCAACATTACAAAAATCAAAGAATAAAAGTGCATGGAATAGACATTTAGTGTAAGGTTAACTCCCTTCTATTCCCAACAAGCAGCTACTAATGAGCTGGGTGGAGAGACAGAAGCCAGCAGTGAAGCAATGTAGAAAGGCAAACCTGGTGGAAATGTGACCTGATCAGAGTGTAAGAGGACATGACCTCCACCCCTATGTCTACACTCCAGGAGGAATCCTAGACAAGACTTCCCTGAGTGGTATGTGGCTGGGTAAGGTTTGACCCAGTTAATTCTTGTTTTTTGTTTTTTTTTTTCTTTTGGAATCAAGATTTCTTTGTGTAGCCTTGGCTGTCATCAAACTAGTTCTGTAGACCAGGCTGGCCTTGAACCAAACTGCTTCTGCTTCCCTAGCGCTGTGGCCACCACAGCCTGGCTAATCCTTTTCTTTTATCCTATTAGCATGTGAAGAACTGCTTTCTCTAGTAAGAAGTGAACATGATGGCCTCTCTCTGGTACTGTACCTCTAACTTTCCCACGATGCCCATCATTAGCCCTAAACCCTTCCTGCATGCCACAGAGTCACAGGATCCCACACCTGAAGACAGAGCCTTGTGTCTGCCTGCTGCCGCCTCCTGCTAGCCTCAAGTCTGAGATGCTCACCATTACTGCATAGCTAGAGATCCTTAGAATTTTCACCTTCCCCAAATCCATGAAGGTGAGTGAACTCAGGGTGTATTACACCTTAAGAATGAAGGTGGTTCACGAGAGCAAGAGAACCCCAAGACCACGGGGATTTGAGTTTTGGCACAAATTAAGCTATGGTGTAAAAAAGACCCAGTTGATGAATATGAAGCTATGCAGACCATGACTGGGGAACCAATAAGCTGTCCTCACACTCACCCTGAGGATAAGCAGGCTGGAAACTGCAAAGGTCCAGTTCAGGAGACAGTGGAGGGAAAATATCATGGAGCAATTCTTTTTTTTTCTTTTTTTAAACTTTATTTATTTGCCTTGAACTGGAACTACAGACAGTTGTTAGCTGCCATGTGGGTGCTGGGAATCGAACCCGGGTACTCTGGAAGAGCAGACGGTGCTCTTAACTGCTGAGCCATCTCTCCAGCCCCCATGGAGCAATTCTAAGGGCTTGTAGCTCCCAAGGAGTTGGTTCTATCTTGGAGATCCTACTATGTCCAGCCCAGAAGGAATGCCACCCTCACCAGATCCCTTCTATGCCTGCAACTCAGAGGCCCTCTTCCTAACAAGTGCCTCAGAGGGAATAAATAGGTCAAGACTCCCTCTAGCCTGTCCTTGGCTTCCCCTAGAGACTGAACAAGTAACTAATGGTGGCCCAGAGCTCAGGTGAAGCTCTGCCTAGTCTGAGCTAGGGGTTCTCCGAGAACCTGGAAGGAATTTCCTCCTCCAGAATGCTGCTTGAGTGTCACCTGTTTAAACTTCTTGTCTTTACTCTTTAAATGAGGCAGGTAGGTGTGAGAACCGAAGCTCAACCCAGCTTTGTTACAATGCTCTCTCCTTCCCTGCTCTCACTCCTCCTGCAATGAGCTGAAGCAGGTATTAAAGGGTGACAGACCACACTGCCTTCACTCTGTACTTCAAACCTTAAGCTCACAGCCACTCCATGCCTCTACTAGTACCAGCTAGGCCTCTTAGCCAATACTTCTGTAGAATTATTAGTTTCCCAGCAATAATTCTTTTTTATGTGAATTGGTGTTTTGCCTGCAGGTATAGCCATGTAAAGGTGTCAGATCTTGGAATTATAGACAGTTGTGAGCCACTATGTGGATGCTGGGAATCAAACTCAGGTCCTCCGGAAGAACAGTCAGTGCTCTTAACTGCTGAGCCACCTCTCCAGCCCCCAGCAATAATTTTTAATTAAAAATGCACATGATAAGCTGGGCAGTGTTGGCCTTTAAACCCAGCACTCAGGTGGATCTCTTGAGTTTGAGGCCAGCCTGGTTTACAGAGTGAGTTCTAGGATACTGAAGGTTACACAAAGAATTCCTGTTTTCAAAAAACAAAACAAAAGAAACCAAACAAAAAGAAAATTAAGTTTCACTGCACTCCAGACTCCTGATTTTCTGTTATATCTCTGTTACTTATAATAGTATCTTGCTACGTAGTAGATGCTCAGTAATTGTGTTAAATGTACATGTGCTTAACACACAATCTGTACTGAACTAATTTAAGAGGAAAAGGTAGGTAAAAGTGGGTCACAAGAGCTCACAAACTCAAGGCTAGCAAGGCAATAAGACTATCTCAAAAGAACTAACAAAACTTTATTTAGATTCCAACAGAAACACAAAAATTCTTTTAGTTAAGTTTAAAGTTGCAAGCCTTATGTATTTTTCATTTGACTAATAAACTTTTCCACAATTCCATTGAGTCTTTCAGGCTCCATCAAAGTATTTGCTAGTTCCTGCTCAACAGCCATCAAAGCCAGGGCAGTCAGCTTCTCCTGTCCGACGGTACGAAGCATGTATTTTTTAAGATGAGGCAGTGTGGAAAATGACTTCTCATCATTTGATGAAGTAATTGGCCAAGATAAAGCAATAAGTAATAGTTTTGAGATACAAGGAATATTATTGTGGAGACCATGCTGACTAAATAAGCAGCCAAGGTCAATGAAGCTTAAGGAACCATAATCTATGTCAAAGTTGAGGTTTGCATACTGCCGGTAAAATCGAAGCTCAGGGATAATGTCTGCATCGAGCTTATAAAATTCTTGAATATGTTTTGCTGCTCCTTTATTTAATGGTTCATTCCATTTAAGTAATAGCTCCGAAATTTGTTTCATTTTGTAATAGTCAAGCTCTGAAAAACATAACTTTAAATTTTTTAATACAGTATCCAAACCTAGGTAATAAATATTAATTTTATATTGTTCATCTGCTGAAGTAGGGAAAAAAATACTTTCTGAACTGTCAGGATCTACTGTTTTCTGAATTTTCCTTTTTTGAAAAGAGGGTTTTTCAACTTCAAAACCCTTACTGGTTATTCTTTTACAGAGTTCATCTGCTCCATCCCAGACAGACTTGAAATGCTTGTCATTCCTTTCAGAAAATAAACATTCCAAAATTGCTTCTATCTTTGAAAACAAAGAGAAGATGTCTACAGTTTCACTTTGAAACTCTCTAGAAAGAATTCCTGTAATACTGAGTACTCGGTAAAGAAATTTCAAACAAAATATAAACTCAAACTTGGTAACCAGTACCAACAAATCATTGAGTTCATCAGCGGCAGCTGTGCCCAAGGACTGGCTGGACACTGAGTACAGCATCTCAATGATCTCTGGGAGGCACTCGGTCACAGACAGCAACAACTGATCATGGGCTGTCCAGCATGATTGGGATGTGTGTTTTCTACAAGTTTTATGCTGACTTAGCTTACACCTAATTTGCAAAGTTGCCCATCTCTCTCCTGATGTGCGAATAGTGTTGAACAAAGAGTTGAGAGTATTTAGTGTGCTTCGGAGTTCTTTTACTTCCTTACAGAAACTAATAATGGCTAATTCAAAAAAATGTGCATAGCAATGCACATATAAAGCTCTTGGCTCCTCCTTCTTGAATTCTGCTACAACCTCATTAAATTTTAGCCTCAAATTTGTGGCACCATCATAGGCTTGACCACAGATCTTATTAAAATCTACTCCGATCTGCTTCAGGTAAGCTTTGATATGCCTGTGTACATGGACTGCAGTCATCTCCTCAATATTAACGAAGCCCAGGAACCTTTCTTTAACGAGCACAGCACTAGAGGTTTTCTGTGGGTACCTCACACACACTGACAGCTGCCCTTTAGTGACATTGTCAGTTGTCTCCTCACATATTATTGAAAAAGCTGAGGAGGCATTAATCTCACCCACAATGTCTTGCAACATTTCGGCCTTTAGTATTTCAATAATCTCCTCCTGGACTTGTGAACTACGGTAGAAATCAACGTGGGAAGTTGTAAGCCGAAACATGTCTTCTCCTTTATCTCTGGCTCTAATTTCTAGTAATTCCAAAAAATTGCCTTTATTAATGGATGAAACTGATTGGTCATTTCCTTTTAGGAGCAAACCCTGTTTTCCAAGAAATAAGATGTTTTCAATGATGAGCTTTAGGTACCTTTTATTTCTCTCAATACGTTTTGAATTAACAGGTGGACCTTCACTCTGAAACTGGTACTGTTTCCAAAACTGCAGGGACTTTAAATGCACTTCACTTTCTTCATGCCTGCTGAATTTTTCTAGCATTTTCGCCCAGTCAGCAGTTCCTTGGGCTGCTAATGACTCTCTCCGGCACCTAAATTTTTTCTGGTAGAACAGGTGGCAGGAATAGCAGAAGGCAACATCATCCTTATTGCTGGTGTTCAAATGCTGAGAAGCCAAGTACCATGATTTCTTACTGTGTTGTGGTTCTCTTGCTTTCTGCACTGTGGATGCAGACTTTGGATAACATGGCCTGTCATTTGCTCTCACAGATTCCATGCTGTACTTCTGGCTTGGCTCACTGCCGCTCTGTACTTCCACAATGGGATTAGCTGTGTCCTCAGAGAGCACTGAGGAGAGTGGGGGCAGGCTGAGCTGTTCCACACTCTTTCCAACATCACTACTGGATCCACTGGGTGAGTCCTTAGGACAAAAATAACACTTGTTTAGTAGTTTTCAAATAATAAAAATATCAAACGCACCTACCGCAGCAACACAGAAAAACAAACAGTGTTGTATATTATATATAAGCTTCCCTATGGGAGAATTAATAACTATTATTCACCATGTAGAATCAACATTAAATGTTTAAAGACACTCTAGGTATATAACCGCAGAAAAATAATTTTTTTCCCAAGATAGGGTTTTTCCTGAGGCATGTGGGGGTTGGGGGTTGGGGTGGGTGGAAGGGTATTGATACTCAGATGACTAGAAGTATTTTACTCAAAAGGAAGCTAGGCATGGTGGCACTCATCTTGAATCTCAGCACTCTATAGAGGGAGAGGCATGCAAATCTCTGTGAGTTTAAGGCAAGCAGAGACATAGTGAGATCTTGTCTTAAAAAAAAAAAAAAAGGGGGCTGGAGACATGGCTCAGCGGTTAAGAGCACCGTCTGCTCTTCCAGAGGACCCGGGTTCGATTCCCAGCACCCACATGGCAGCTAACAACTGTCTGTAGTTCCAGTTCCAGGCAAACACCAAGGCAAACAAACAAACAAACAAACAAACAAACAAATAAATAAATAAATTAATTAAAGTTAAAAAAAAAAAAAACCCAGAGGGAAACCTAACAATACTTTAAAATTAGTTTTTATTTAAAATTTTTAAAATTTCGTATGGGTTATTTTACCTGCATGAATGCATGTGCACTTGTGTGCCAGCTACTTGGAAGAGGCAAAAAAGAGGGCTTCTGGGAGGCCCTGGAACTGGGGTTACTGATGGTTGCCATGTAGGTGGCTAGAAATTGAACCAGGTCTTCTAAAGGAGCAGCCAGTGCTCTTAACTGCTAAGCCATCTCTTGAAATACATATGTGTGGGGGCTGGAGAGATGGCTCAGCGGTTAAGAGCACCGTCTGCTCTTCCAGAGGACCCGGGTTCTATTCCCAGCACCCACATGGCAGCTCACAACTGTCTGTAGTTCCAGTTCCAGGCAAACACCAAGGCAAATAAATAAATAAATAAAGTTAAAAAAAATAAAGTTAAAAAAAAAATCAAAAGAAATACATATGTGTGTATGTATATATCATATATATGTGTATAAAAATGTATCAGTAGCTGGTAATCCCAGCACTCAGGAAGGCAGAGGCAGGAGGATGTATCTCTGTGAGTTTGAGGCCAGCCTGGTCAATGAAGTAAGTTCCAGGACAGCCAAGGCTACCTACACAGAGAAACCCTGTCTCAATAAACAAACAAACAAACAAACAACTATTTAAGTATGAAAACATACAAAATATTTTGAAATAGATAAAACTTACATCTATCAGGATAGTTGCAGGTACTGAAGAAAGTGAACCTGTTGAAATAAAGCATATATTCAAGATTTCATACTTTATCATCCAGTTTATTTCATACCAGGAAGCAGACAGATAAATTTAACAATATGACAAAACATTGTTTATGTCAAATGTCTGTTTACCTTGTAAGAGATCAGTGTTTATGAGCAGGTCAACATGATCATTTACTAATGACATTATATTGCTTATAACTGGAGTTGGATTCTCCTTTGAAGCACTGTGTACCGTGGAAACATTTACTGACAAAAATAAACAAAAATCCTTGTTATAATCCAGGCAGAAACCAAAGTACTGTTTAATAGTAAATGTTTCTGTGCTGAGGGTCATAAGTCAGTAGGAAAATGCTTGCCTACCATGCAGTCTGAGTACACCATCATACCTCATGCAGTAGTGGGCATGTTACTAGTCTGGATTTTCTTGTTTTTTTTTTTTTTTTGAGACAGGGTTTTTCTCTGTGTAGTCCTGGCTTTCCTGGAACTAGTCTGTAGATCAGGCTGGCCTTGAACTCAGAGATCTGTTTGCATCTTGAGTGCTGAGATCACAGTTTGTGAGGTGAATGTTGGATTCAGGTGAGTGCTGAATTTGCATTCTCATGATTGGGCAGCAAGTGTTCCTAAGTGCTAAGCCATATCTCCAACACTCATTTGGAATCTTAAGTCACTCTAATATGGAAGTTGATCAGTTTACCCAGGACTTAGTACAACGCTGGAGTTACTGGGCATTACCTGTCGAAGATTCCAACACAGCACTGTTGTAGGCATTAAAACAAACGGAACAGAAAGCTTCTATGTTTCCCAAGTCATTAGTGAGCACAATCATCTCATCGGAGAGTTCCAGTGTTTTGCAAGGAAAAGATCTAAGTATTCTGGGTGGTTTCTGTTTAAAGATTAAAGATAATATTCATATTTCTGGCATATCACGTGCAATGATGAAACACTAAGCATAAGCTGAAATATTACAAACAATAATTTTTTCATACTTTCTTAGAAATGAGAAGAGAGTAAAGGCTGCAACAACAAAATGAAGCAATTTGATAAAGTTTATCAGAAAACTTATCCTACCACTAAGTGGCAATAGCAACAACGTACATGCAAAGAAGAGGTCACAACTAAAGCCTATTGGATAAGAACACATGTGTAATCACAGTTTTTCTCAGCAAATCATCTTTGAATATGAGCTCAAGAAAGCTTTCTACCAGGGCTAAAAAGACAGAAATGGATATTTAATATCTGCTATGAGATACTGAGGCAGTAACTGTCTCTCTAGGCCAGTGGTTCCCAACCTTCCTAATGCTACCAATCTTTAATACAGTTCCCCATGTTATGGTGACCCCCAACCATAAATGATTTTGTTGTACTTCAAAACTGCAATTTTGCTCTGGTTATGAACTGTAATGTAAATTTGATATGTGACCTTCAGAGGGGTCATGACCCACAGGCTGAGAACCATTGCTCTAGGTTAACTTCATAGTAAAGAATCACAAGCATATGGCAGCACTTGGGAAGTAGAGGCAGGTAGATCTCTGTGAGTCTGAGGCCAGCCTGGTCTACAGAGTGAGCTCCAGGACAGCTAGGGCCACACAGTGAGACCCCGGTCTCAGAAAAGGAAAAAGAAAAAAAAAAATGACAAGCGTACTGTAAGGAATCAGCTTACAAAAGGAAGCAAGTATAGCAAGTTCAGTGGAGAGTGAGACAAAAGAAAGGCTGCACACCTTGGGGCTTTGTCATCTAGGCTTTCTAACTCACCAAAAGCAATGGTGGGACAGGACCACTTTTTGGCACACAGTACAAAGAAAATTAAAATACAGAGTGTTGCTTTTTCTGCAGAGACTAGAATATTGATAGAAGAGCCAGTAAACAGGCTGGTGCAATGGGTCAGCAGGTAAGAGCACTTCCTGCTTCTCCACAGGACCCATGGTTACTTCCCAGCACCGGTGTCGAGTCACTCACAACTCCCTGTAACTACTGTCCCAGGGAATATGACACCCTTTCGGCCTCCAAGAACAGCTGCATGCATGTGGTGCATATGCACATACCCATGCACATAAACAGGAAATAAACAAGTCCTAAAAAAGTTATATTTACCTATTTGTATGTGTGTGGGGAGCATACACTATCATCACATGCAAGTGAATGTCAAATTGTACTCAGGTTATCAGATTTCTTTTATTTTTATTTTGTGTGTTTGAGTGTTTTGCTTGCAAGTGTGTACTACATGCATACATTGCTTGTAGACTCTAGAAGAGATCCCTTGTGGTTATAGTTACAGGTGGTTATGAGTAACATGTGGGTGCTAGGAATTGAACTTGGGTCCTCCAGAAGAGCTGCCACTGTTTGTAACTACTGAGCCATCTCACCAGTTCCTAAGTAAATTAACCTTTGAAAAAGTAAAATCCCAGCACCAGGGAGGCAGAGGCAGGTACATCTTTGTGTTTCAGGCTAGCCTGGTCTACAGAGCCAGTTCTAGGATAGCCAGGCCAATCAGAGGCTGATTTTTGTTTTAATCTTTTATTAATATGAATATATATACATTTTAAAATATTTTTATTTTATGTGAATTGGTGTTTGCCTGCATGTATAACTGCGTGAGGGTGTTAGATCTTAGAATTACAAATTATGTGGATGCTGGGAATCGAACTCAGGACCTCTGGAAGAACAGTCAGTGCTCTTATCCACTGAGCCATCTCTCTAGCCCTGAATATTTTTTCTTGTAGACAAGTAGCCCTGGCTGGTCTGGAACCTGGTTCTATAGACAAGGTTGACTTCATCCTCAGAGATCTGCTTGATTCTGCTTCCAGAGTATCATAATTACAGGCATGAGCAGTCACACCTAGCTCCTCATCCTGTTATTAAAACATCAAATGCTCCTGAAAAAGACCCCTTCTAGGGTTGAACACAGGGTTTATGCTAAGCAAAAGTTCTACCACCAAGCTACATTCTCAGATCTCATAGAAATATTCTGCAGGAAGTACTCCAATGGACCAGGAAACTCTAAGCATATCAGCTTCACTGACAATGCCACACCACACAGGAAGAGGATAGGGGTACACTCAACTGTGGTTTCCAAAGGAGGCTTTGGTGATCTCAATTTCTTGATATTTTGATTTATTCAGTATAAATTTTATATTCTCTCTCTCGCACACACACTCTTTCTCAGGCAGGGTTTTTCTGTGTAGTCCTAGCTGTTCTAAAATTCACTCTCTAGATCAGGCTAGCCTCAAATCTCAAACCTGCCTGTCTCTGTCTTCCAAGTGCTGGGATTAAAGGCCTGTGCCACGACTGCCAGAGTGTAGTGGGATTCAGATGTTATTTAGGGAAGCTTAGAGGCATAGGTTTGGGGTATCAAGACCCTGAATGACCAGACCCCACTGAGACCAGAGGCACACTGACCTTCCTTCATGCTCCTGCATTCTCGGGGAGCAGGTCAGCCATCTGGCATGGGACAGCTCCATTCTCCAAGAATTGTCTTAAGGTTCCATTTGTATCATGAGTATTTATATAACCCTTTAATAAATATTAATCCTTTATATGATATATTGCAAATAAATACTTCTGCAATATATGGGTCTAACATGGCACCAGATATATATATAGTATTATGCATATGTTAATGTTACATTCCTTTGTTTATTTGTTTTTCAAGACAGGGTTTCTCTCTGGGTAGCCCTGGCCGTCCTGAAACTAACTCTGTAATTTTGAACTCATAAAGATCTGCCTGCTTCTGCCTTCCAAATGCAGGTAGTATTAAAGGTGTGCACCACTATCACCCTGCTTTTTTTTTTTTTAAGACTTGGTTATGTAGCCCTGACTGACCTGGAATTTGGCAAACTTCAAAAGGTCCATCTGCCTCTGTCCCTCAAATTCTGGGATTTGAGTTACTAGATTACAAAGCATCACATAACAATCAAGATATGTATCAGTCCTACTTCACAGACAGGAATCAGACCAGTAACTGTGTTCCTCCCTCAGCCCACCCCATCAGAACTAGTCTCTGTTCTCAGAAGCACCCAAAGGTTTCATCTTCATCAACTATCAATCAAAGATTTCCCTAGTGATACCTGACTAACTGGGGGGAAGGGGAAGGGGAAGAAGCAGCTCTTTCTGCTCACCTGCCCTATACATTAGCCTTGTCTGCACTATTCAAGCATGGAGACTACCCTCCCACCTGCAGCAGGCAGGACAGATCACACTCATGTAACATAAGCTGCCGTCCTTACACCGATTCAGAACGAAAACTGGCAGCAGAATGAGTGTGGAAAGTAGGCATTCCCGCAAAGGCTAAAACAGTAACAAATGACATTTAAGAGGAATCCCTAGAATTCTAACTTCCAAATGTTACAAACAATTGAAACTTACAGCAGATGTCTTCTGACACACGCTGCACTTAGGCAAAGTGCTGTCAGTCCATATGGTAATCAATGGCTTTCTTTTTTCTTCATATGATGAAAGGCAAGATTGGCTACAAAAGTTTTTGTTATAGCTACTGTCCTCCAACTGGACATCCTTCGGACTTAAAATATCTCTAAAAACAAACAACAAATGCTTGTTAACAGGATGATAAACATAGGAAGTGACTTCTGAGTCTCTGTATGTGCACATGAGGAGCCCAGACGAGGATGCTGGGCATCTTCCCTACTTAATCTTTACACTGAACCTAGAGTTACTGTTTTGGCTATGCTGGCTGGGCAGTGAGCTCTTAGGATCCTTCTGCCATGTATTTACTGTAAAACAAAATAAGCCAATTTAGTTTCAGAAATTAAGGATGCTAATAAAACAGTATTTTCAAGTTATTTAATCTGAACATTGATAATCTCCAGCACCCATATGGAAGCTCACAACTGTAATTCCTGTTTAAGGGGATCCCGTGTCCTCTTCTGGATTCTAGAAGCAATACATACACTTGGAACACAGACATATAAGCAGGCAAAACACTCACATACAAAAAAAATAAATAAATTTGGAAGGCACTCTGTGACTGTCCTACTATTTCGCTTCTACTGCTGGGATAAAGACCACGACCAAAAGCAACTTACAGAAGAAAGGATTTATTTTCAGTTTCCAACTCCCAGGTCATAATCCATCCCTGAAGGAGGTCAGAGCAGGAACTGAGGGTCCTATAGAGGGATGCTGCTCACTGGCTTGCTGCTGTCCATAGTTCGCTCACCTGCTTTCTTGGACAACACAGGACTACCTGCCCAAGGGTAGTGCCACCCACCGTGGGACAGGCCCTCTCACATCAATCATTGATCAAGAAAATTCCCTTCTCTACAGGCCAGGTTGATGGAGGCAATTTCTCAACTGAGGTTCCTTTTCCCAGATGACCCTAGCTTGTGTCAAGCTGACAGAATACAAAGCAGCACAGTGATGAAATGAGACATAAAGGGGCTGGAGAGATGGATCAGCGGTTAAGAGCACCGTCTGCTCTTCCAGAGGACCCGGGTTCGATTCCCAGCACCCACATGGCAGCTAACAACTGTCTGTAGTTCCAGTTCCGGGCAAACACCAAGGCAAATAAATAAATAAATAAAGTTTAAAAAAAAAAAAAAAAAGAAATGAGACATAAAGTACTTGTCCTGGGGGAAGAGACCTTCAATAAGGATATACAGGGATGGAAAAAAAAAAAAATTCAGAGGGAAAGCTGAACACAAAGAAAATATATGTGTAGTAATCTTATTTGCATTTTCACCCTTGATAAGCCATGCTTATGATTATTATCCTCTGTATAGTTATTGTTAACTCTCCGGCATTTTTTTTTTAAATTCTTTTTACTTTTTTTTTTTTTTTGATAAATACAAAATAAAGAAAAAAAAAAAAAGTACTTGTCCTGTCTATCAACGGTTGATTACTGCCTCAAAACAAAATCTATATAGGAAATTTGAGTGACAACCTTAGCCATTGGGCTGGAGAGATGGCTCAGCGGTTAAGAGCATCGTCTGCTCTTCCAGAGGACCCGGGTTCGATTCCCAGTACCCACATGGCAGCTAACAACTGTCTGCAGTTCTAGTTCCAGGCAAACACCAAGGCAAATAAATAAATATTTATTTGCCCCGAGTTTTTATTTTTTTTAAACATTTTATTTATTTATTATGTATATTATGTGTTCTGCCTACATGTATGCTTGCAGGCCAGAAGAGGGTACCAGACTTCACTGTAGATGGTTGTGAGCCACCATGTGGATGCTGGGAATTGAACTCAGGACCTCTGGAAGAACAGTCAGTGCTCCTAACCTGAGCCATCTCTCCAGCTACCCCTCCCCCGGGTTTTTATTATATACCAAATAAATATTGACACAAAATTAAAGTTAATTTTGTTACTATACATATATTTCTACTCTTGTTCAAAATATACCTATGCAGTTCATCTAACAATGTAATACAAAATTATAGTCCTTAAAAGTTATTATTACCGGGGCTGGAGAGATGGCTCAGCGGTTAAGAGCACTGATTGTTCTTCCAGAGGACCAGAGTTCAATTCCCAGCACCCACATGGCAGCTAACAACTGTCTGTAGTTCCAGTTCCAGGCAAACACCAAGGCAAATAAATAAATAAATAAAGAGTTTTTTTTTTTTAAAAAGTTATTATTACCAACTAAGATATAAAAAAAATACAAGTTAATAAATATGTTTTCAAGGTCAAACGAATATATTTTAAATAGAAAAATCATCCTCAAACAATTCAGAGATCTACAAAACATAATAGTTAAGGTATTTTAAAAATATAAGTTCTTTTTATTTTTATAACAATAAGCTCCTGACAATACCAATGTACTTCAAAAAAAGATAGACATTAAAAAAACATATAAGGAATATGGAGAGATGGCTCAGGGGTTAAGAGCACTGACTGTTCTTCCAGAGGACCTGAGTTCAATTCCCAGCATCCACATGGTGGCTCATAACTATCTATGAGCCATGACAAATTTATGTCATAAACCTATGACAAATTCAAAGAAAATATTAAACTATTTTTTGATGTCTCTTAACTTTTTAGTGAGTTTTTTGTATTGTCATTAGAAAACTATAATTATAACTTTTATTTTTAACTCTTTTAGAGATTCTAGAGGGAAATATTAACTGAGTAAACAGGAAGTGTAAGTAAGTGACTTTTTACAATGTGAAAAATGAAACCTCTGGCTGCCAGGACAGTCATCTAAGGTTTCCTTGTAGCATTGAAGCATCTACTTTTGGCTCATAAGCTTAGCATATTTGACAGACTTTTTTGTGAAGCAGGATAGTTTTAAAGGCTTTTTTATCTTGTCTTGGCAAGATTTGGCAGTTGTGTGTGTGTGTTTTGTCTATTTTGGACATTATGTTGTCAGCAGTTGAGGCAGGGGCATTTTTTTTTTTTTTTAATCTAGCGACTAACTTTTGTCAAGAAGCTCAACTTTATATGTTTTTCTTAAAATATTTATGTGTTATGTATATAATATACAGAAGAGGGTACCAGATCAGAGATGGTTGTGAGCCACCACGTGGTTGCTGGGAATTGAACTCAGGACCTCTGAAAGAACAGTCAGTGCTCTTAACCCCTGAGCCATCTCTCCAGCCCATCTCTTTTATTTTCAACACAAAAATATGTAATATATATTTAATAAGATTAGTCTAACAGACCAAAAAGTCAACTACAAAACCAAGCCACAAAGGTATATATAAAAAGACTCACACCTTTAATTCTAGCTTTAGAAATATTTTTTAAATATTTATTTTTATTTTATGTGAATTGGTGTTTTGCCTGCATGTATAACTGTGTAAGGGTGTCAGATCTTGGAATTACAGGCAGTTGTTAGCTGCCATGTGGATGCTGGGAATTGAACTCTGGTCCTCTGGAAAAACAGTCGGTGCTCTTAACTGCTGAGCTGTCTCTCCAGCCCACAAATATTTTTTTAAAGAAAGTTAAAATAACTAGACAAAAAAGTAGTTTTTCAACTTTCCTAAACACTAACTTAATAGTTTCTAAAAAAAAAGTTAAAACCAAAAATTTTATAAAAAAAGTTAAAAATTTAACAAATTAAAAAATAACTATAGTTTGTTTCTCTATCTCTCTGATACTACAGTGTTTCCTAATATCTGGCTCCTGGTTTTATTATAATACTAAATAGAATTTGTGCAATACTCTTCTGGCCTCTGTAGGCCCTGGGCTTGAATGACATGTACAGACATACAAGTAGACAAAACCCTGATTGCACAAAATACACAAACCTCAAAAAAAAAAAAAAAAAAAAAAAAAAAAAAAAAAAAAAAAAAAAAAAAAAAAAAAAAAAAAAAAAAAAAAAAAAGAGCAAAGATAAAGTTAGGCGGAAAATAGGACCCGAAACAAAAGGCATGGACAGCACCAGCCAAGTAAGGAACTGAAGCAATCCTGAACAAAGCGTTTGTGAGCGGCCCAGAGCAGGGCACACACCTGTAGTCCCAGCACTTGGAGAGCAGAGGCAGGAGGATCTTCGTGAGTTCAAGTTCAGCCTGCTCTACACAGTGAGTTCCAGGCTAGAAAGACTACATAGTTAAGACCCTGTCTTAAATCAAAAACAACAAAAACTCTAAGGAAACCCGCAGCAAACGTGAGAAAATAATGGAGAGCTGAGACCCTGACACCAAAAAAAAAAAAAAAGTTATAGATAACATACCAGATCCACATTTCCACATTCTGGCATATATGTAACAAAACAAACAAATACAAAGATGTTCTCAATGCTTCTCCACCCTTCTATGTAATTTATGTAAACCTGTCAACAACCACCCCAAACTGCAAGAGCAAACTGTTCTCACTATCTAAGGGGACACATCTTCAGAGAAGATGAAAATACATGAAGTTATGACCACGACTCTGACCAAGATCCATGCAGCAAAATAAAGAAAACCTAACTTAGAATTACGTACCTGGAGCAGTTTAAGCACACCTTGACAGGAGCTGGGGAGATGGCAGATGAAGTGTATTCAATGATGCACAGTCTGGAGCAGAAGAGCTCATCAGACCCTTTCTTCTGATAAGCAGTTTGCCCCTCCAGTAAAACTCTTTTACAACCACAACAGGAAAGCTGGGCAGCGGTGGCTGCAACTGCAGGAAGCATTTTATTCATGCCAGGTGATGCCAGAGAAGGCTGAAAGCCAGCAGTCAACTGTGGAGCTTCAGAAACAAGATAGAAGGAAACAGTATTCCATTTACATATGCATGCACCCCTGTGCTAGAGAAGTTACTTCTGGGCATGAAGCCCAACCCACACCAGCATAGCATTCAAAGGCAACTTTAGAAAGTAAAGAAACTAGCCTCAAGGTGGTGGAGGGCGGCACAAGCCTTGAATCCCAGCGATTGGAAGGCAGAGGCAGGTGGATCTCTAGGAATCCTAGGCTAGCCAGGACTACAAAGTAAGATTCTGTCTCAAAAAAGAAGAATGAATGAAAGAAAGAAAACTGGTATTTCAGCAGTTCTTTCTAGGTTTGGTGGCTCACAGGTGTAATCCCAGTATGTGGGAGGCAGAAGCGTCACTGTGAGGCTTTCTGGTCAGCCTTGGCTGCTGTGAGTTTCAGATTAGTTTGAACTACTTAGGGAGACCTTTAAAACAACAACAAATCCAACCAAACAAAGTTTCTCTTACTATTTCATTAAAAAAAAAAAAAAAGGATTTATGGGCTGGAGAGATGGCTCAGAGGTTGGGAGCGCTGACTGTTCTTCTAGAGGTCCTGGATTCGATTCCCAATAACCACATGGTGGCTCACAACCATTTGTGATGGCATTTGGTACCCTCTTCTGTATACATAATGAGTAGGTAAATCTTAAAAAAAAAAAAAAAAAAAGATTTATTTACTTAACTATACAGTATTTTGCCTGCCTGCATACCAGAAGAGGGCACCAGATCACATTACCGTATGAGTGATCATGTGGTTGCTGAGAAATGAAATCAGTGCTCTTAACATCTAAGCCACTGTTTTTTGTTTTTGGTCAGCGTTTTTCTGTGTAGCCCTGGCTGTCTAGGATCTCAGATACCGCTGCCTCTTCCGTGCTAGGATTAAATGTGTTATCCACCACTGCCTGGCTTCCATTTCATTTTTTTTTTCACTTTTATTTAATTATTTGCCTTGGTGTTGCCTGAAACTGAAACTACAGACAGTTGTGAGCTGCCATGTAGGTGCTGGGAATCGAACCCAGGTCCTCTGGAAGAGCAGCCGGTGCTCTTAACCACTGAGCCATCTCTCCAGCCCCCCATTTCATTTTTGTATTAGAGATTTTAGTCAAATAGACTAAAAAAGAAGGCTAATGCACGTTTGCCATTATTCATAAATTTTATGATTGCATATACAGAAAGTCCAAAAATATCTATAAATTTAACAAGGTCAACATTAAAATTTTTAGGGACTGGAAATTGAGGCCCTGGGTTTGACTGATCCTCAACTCTGGAAAAAAAAAAAAAACCACACAAAACAAACAAGCAAAAAAACCCCAAATTTTATTTCTTTGCCCTAGGAATACAAAAGGTAAATATAGGGGGCTGGAGAGATGGCTCAGCGGTTAAGAGCACTGTCTGCTCTTCCAGAGGACCCGGGTTCGATTCCCAGCACCCACATGGCAGCTAACAACTGTCTGTAGTTCCAGTTCCAGGCAAACACCAAGGCAAATAAATAAATAAAGTTGTTTAAAAAAAAAAAAAAAAAAAAAAAAAAAAAAAAAAAAAAAAAAAAAAAAAAAAAAAAAAAAAAAAAAAAAAAAAAAAAAAAAAAAAAAAAAAAAAAAAAAAAAAAAAAAAAAAAAAAAAAAAAAAAAAAAAAAAAAAAAAAAAAAAAAAAA
>PVIH01025157.1:0-21239 GCA_004025045.1 Sigmodon hispidus | reverse complement strand
TGGCTTTTTTAGTTTTACTATTTTCTTTGACTGATATATCTATTTGAGCTACTGAGTCTTCCACTTCAGAGATTCTATCTTCCATCTCTTGAACTCTGTTTGTTATGCTTGTATCTGTAGTTCCAGCTTTTTTCTTCAGGTTTTCTATTTCCATTTTTGCCTCATTTTGTGCCTTTTTTATTGCTTCTATTTCAGCTTTATTTCAGCTTTTATTTCAGCTTTTAGTTCCTGGCATGTTTCTTTCATAGATTTGTTCATCTCTTCCAATTTTTTGTTTGTATTTTCTTCTATTTCTTTAAGGCTTTTTTTTTATATCTTCTTTTAGAGCTTTGATGATCATCAAAAAGGAATTTTTGGTGTTGCTTCCTTCTGTTTCCTCTTCATTGCTCAGTTCAGGTCTTGTATTTGTAAGATCGCCACTCTCTTCTGGAGTTACCATGTTGTCCTTTGTATTATTATGTAATTTTTTGTACTGACGTTTGCCCATGGCTTCAGTGGTTCACGATTAGATGGGTCCTGGTCAGTTGTGGCACTCAGGTTTGTGTGACTCCTGTCACCTCTCTGGTCAGGGTCTGATTCTGTCTTTCAGAGACCCCTGCAGTTGTTGGTTCGCTCAGTTCGAGGTCGTGGCGGGGAGCCGTGCAAATTCCCTCAGCAGGAGCTGTGGATGTGGTCAGGGGCAGAGTTTACCTGCCCCTGCTCCAGAGTGCGCTGAGATTCTGCAGACAGCACTCGGTCCCGGAAGCCTCAAGTTTTTTTTATAAGCAGTGCAAGAAGCAAATGTGGAGTGTAGCTGTGAGAAATGCCTGTCATTTTGTGATCACTACATGGGCTTTGGCAATGCTAAACATGATGGGTTACAAAATGCTGCAGTTGTAGAAGTACAGTTAAGTCTACGTTCAAAAGAATATCTAATACATTAGGTATCTGAAGTTTTTTATTTTGTAAAGCTTAATCATACCACAGTATTAAAAGTTCTTTCTAAGCTGAATATGAATTTACTCCTCTTAACAACATAGAATAAAAATACCCAGATGCTCAAGTATGCAGTTTAGACAAGGGCATGAAAGATGTCATTCGGTAATTCACCAAGAGGATGGAAAACATATCTCCATACAAATATGTGTACATGAATGTTCATAGCAGCATAATTCATAGACAAAAAGACTACAAACATTCATAAATTGATTAATAGAGAAAATGTGGTCTTACCACAGTGAAATGTTAAAATATTCTTCAACCATGAAAGAATGAATTGTTGATGCATGTTCCAAGTAGATGAACCTTGAAGACATCACACTAATATTACATGACTTTATTTCTATTTTTTGTCAAAAGTGGATAAATATAGAAAGACAAGGTGGCCAATCAGAGCTTTCCAGTGGTTGACAGGCAAGGAATGGGAATTGGCAGCTAGTAGATAGAGATATGGGGAGACAGTGAGAAAACTGTTCTGGACATAAACAGCGGTGATGACTACTAACCATGAGAGTACTAAGCACTGCTGTATAGCACATTTGAAAGGAGTAAGCTTGATAGCGTGCTAATTTGCTGATTACATTCCAATAAAACAACCAAACCTGGGCCTGAATTTGTTTATTTCCTGACTTGACTTTTTCTCACTTCTGCTCACACTCCAAGCTGACCCTCTTATCTTCAGGATTCACCTTCTTAAAGTATTCAGACCCATTTCTGTATCTCTTTCTGACAACTTCAAAAGCATCACTAAGTCATCTCAGAATTATTCCACGTGAAGATAAAAAGCAGAAATAGTAGAGAATTGGTAACAGCGTGAAGTTGAGCAGAGGGTGTGGCAGGAGCTGGGGCTTCTGGAGAGAGCTCTTGGTGAGGGTAGAGAAGCTGGGGACATGGAAGCCAAAGTACAGTGGATTCCTTTGGTGTTTTGTTTCATTATTTTGAGACAGGATCTTATGTAGCCTGAGCTGCTCACCCTGTGTAGGTGGGTGAACTTGAAATTGTGATCCTTCTACTCTACTTTCCCAGGTCTGGGATGGCAGATGCATACCATCAACCCCCATTGTATGCGGTATTGATGATCTAACCCAGTGTCTCATGAACCTTGGGCAAGAACTCCACCAACTGAAGTAGATTCCCCATGTGTCTAATGTCATTTTCTGAGTTTGAAAAGGCAAACTCTGAGATGTACAGATAAGAAACAAAGCTGTTCCTTGGGTCTGCCATTGAGTAACAGGGCAAGACAAAAGCATCTCACATATTTCCACATTTGCTTTTTCTATTCATTCATTTATTGATGGAGTGGGATTCTACATCTTCATTTTGCCAATAGACAAATGAACATACTCACAGATATGCATGCCTTTGACAGTGATTTCAATGTCTCTAACTATATGACTAGAGATAGGAACACTGGATCATAAGGTAGTCCCATTTCAGTGTTTTTAGGAACTTCCCAAAAGCTTTTTTTTTTTAATATGGCTGTAGTGATGTTGATATTTTCACACACTTATTGGTGGGCCTCCCTTTCTTTTTATTCACCCTTCCTCAGCCCCTCGTTTTTTTCTTTTTCACCTACTCTCTACTTTATAATTACTTGACTCCTACTGACTTCCCTTCTTGAGAGCACCCCTCTCCCAATGGCCTCTTTCTAAACTCCCGACTTCTATACAACTCCAGACCAAGCACACAGAAATCCACAGGTAAAATCCACTTATGAGGGAGAGCATGTAACATGTGTTTTTCTGTCCTCAGATTACTTTATACAATACAATGCTTTTCAAATTTTATTCACTTACCTACAAATTCCAAGCATAAAATTCCATTGTGTATGTGTGCCATGTTTTTATGGCCCATGTATTAGTTGATGGACAATTAGGCTGTTCCCATTTGCTAGCTATTGGGAGAAGAGTGGCAATAGCCATAATGACCAAGTGTCATCATGAAGAGTAGGCTGGTAAGTCCTTTGGGGATGCTCTCAGGAGTGCCATCACTGGGACGTATGACAATTCTATCTTAGCTTTTTGGGTTTTTTGCAATCTTGCTGTACCACTGTCATCAACAGTGAACAGGGTCTCCTTTTCTCTATGTCCTAGAGAACATCTGTTGCCATTTATATCCTTAATCTTAGTCATTCTGACTAGTGTGAAATAATCTTAACTTTCATTTTTTTTCTGATAGCTAATAATGTTGAAAACTTTTTAGAAGTGTTTATTAGACATTTCTAATTTTACTTTGAGAAATTTCTGTCCAGATATGTAGACTATTTTTTAATCAGTTGTTCATTTTCTTGATTTTTTTAATTCTTTATGTGTTCAGAATATCAATTTTCTTTTATATGTAGAGCTGATTTTCTCTCATTGTCTGGATTGCTCTGTCACTTGATTTTCTTTTGTTGTACAGATAGTTTTAGTCTCATGAACTCACACTTGTCAGTTATCGTTATTTCTTGAGTGACTACATTCTTAAAAAGTCTTTATTAATGTTTATCTTCTAGAAGTTTCAAGGGTTCAGATTATGTGTTGAGTATGTGATCCATTTGGAGCTGCTTTTTATTCCATGGGTTGAGGGATAAAGATTCTGCTTTATTCTTCTACATGTAACATCTGATTTTTTTCCAGCAGCATATGTTGAATCCTTTTATGTGATAGTTATGTGTCCCTTTTTCTAGTTGCTGAAGATACTTTCAGTTACATCCAACAGGCATCACTGTCCAGACCTGTCATAGAGCTCATCCCTGCCATTTTGCTCAGACAGTTGTAGTTTCAGGCACTGTATTCAAGTCTTTCATTGTTTTACATTGTTCTTTGTATATGGTATGTTATAAGATAACACTTTCAATTTTCTGCATAAGTATCCAGTCTCTCAAATGTCAATCACTGGGAAGCTGTCATTTCCCAGTCACTGCCTATTACATGTCTTGTCATTTTTTATCAATAATCAATTCTGCATAAGTGTGCTGCTCATTTCCGGCCTTTCTATGCTGTTCTGTCAGCCAGTGTGTGTCTTAGACCAATGCCAGATAGCTTTGCTTGTAGTCACTGCATAATATACTTTAAAATTGGAGTATTAATGTATCCAATGTTATCCGTTTTTGGTTACATTGATTATTTGTCGTTTCATATGGTTTACTTTGTCTATTTTTATTAAAAATATGTTGAAATTTTTATAGAGATAGCATGAATTTATAATAACTTTGGGTAATATTATGAACACTTTCATGGTATCCATTCTTTCTGTATCTGAGAATAAAACAGCTTTCCAATCATTAATTTTTTTTTCACTTGATCTTAGGCAAAGAAGCCAAGAAGTGATTTTCTTCCCTTTTTTTCATCAAAGTCTATGAGGTTTTTGGAAACAAGTCTTTAGCCTCCCAGGTTAAATTATTATGTGTCTTAGTCACTGTTCTATGTTAGAAAGAGACACCATGACCAAGGCAGCTCTTATAAAAAGAAAACAGTAATTGTACTTTGTTCAGAGTTTCAGGGAAATAGTCCATTTTCATCATAAGAAGCACAGCAGTACACAGGCAGACCATGGTGCCCAAGGGGAAGCTACATCCAGATTCACAGTCAGCAGGAAGAGAGAGGCACTGAGCCTGGATTGAGCTTCTGAAAACTCAGGGCCCACCCCCAGTTACATACTTTTTCCAACAAGACCACAGCTACTCCAACAAACAGTTCTACCCCCTAAGAATTCAGATATATGGGCCCATTGGGGTTGTTCTTATTCAAACCACCACAGCATGGAACTCTTTCATTTGTATTTAATTTTACTGCAAATGAGATAGTTTTTCTTCAATTCCTTTGGAATAATTCATTGATGGCATATTGAAACACTGCTGACTTTTGCACATTGAATTTGTAACTTGCAATTGATTTCTCAATTTTAAAATTTGTAATGGGGTTTGGGGTTTTGTATATATGTTACATCATTAGAAAACAGCAGCATATTCACACCTTGATTTCATATTAAGAGGCTTGTTCTCTTGCTTAACATGTAGCAATATTTAAAATATTTGCAGAGAGTCTTAAATGCATGAAGGAATGCATATAATAAAATATTAAACTAGAAAACTAGAATGTCAAAGCCTATATATCATGTGATAGTAATAGAATAAAATAAAATTTTAGGGGCTTGCATGCCAATTCAGTCCATAAAGTTCTTGTTGTACAAGCATGTGGACCTGATTTTAATGCCCAGTGCCACAAGAAGAATCAAATATGATGGGGGTGCATATCCTTGGGGCTTATTGACCAGCCTCACTTACTCAGCAACTGCCTCCCCCCAGGTGTTGTGAGAGACTGCTTCAAAAACACAAGGTAAGTGGTGACAAAGGAATGACATTCAAAGTTGGTGTCTGACCACTAACTACATACACACAGATGCACACACACACAACCCCAAGGGCTAAAATGACTGCTAAGGCAGAGTGAACCTGTCAATCGCACTCTCAAACATTCACTTATTGGGTTTGGTAGAGAAATTACAAAATGCTTAGTTGAAGTGGGATTTCCAATGAACCAAGTGAATTTCTTAATTTTAAATAAACCCCTTTCAGTATTTGACACATCCTTATATTTAAAAAAGCTGTTTTTTATATGCTCTCCCAGTTTAGCTAGGCACCCTGTATTTGTATCTGTGAAGTCTGACAACCTGACCACCAGCCAGTTCTCTGAGTCTGGAGAGGTAGGAGTTGTTGCCTGTTTGGTGGCACAAGTTGGCCCCATGCTTAATTCTGCAGCTCAGCACAGAAACAGCACCATGTAATTCATGTCTTTGCTTTTAATATGCACTTTGTTGCCTGATGTGATGTGGAAAAACAGTAATTATTATATTTAACATCACTTATTTAACTGTATCATGAATAAAAAAGAAAATCCCCACCCAATCTGAAAAAGAGAATGTAAAATGTCCTCCTCACTGGCCTTGCAGGGGAATTTCAGAAAATCGATCAGAAAGATAACGGAGGGAACAGTGTGAGGATGGTGGCTTCTGGAAGAGCCCAAAGTCAACAAGCGAACTAGAGAGAAGCCTTTTTGGTAAAGGGTTTGTATACACATAGATGTGCTCGGATGGGTGGGGTCCATGAAAGATGAGGAAGCAGATACTGTATTTCTGAGGCATTGGACATGATATTTGCCTAAGCTAGATGGAAACTTGATGCTTTTTTCACAGCATCCTTGAGAAAGATATGTTAGAGATGAGAAGTTGAGCACCAATGACACCATCCCTCCTAATGCATAAAGTCATTGTCTTTATTGCCTGCCTAGGCAAAGACATGTTCCTATACACTTATTTACTAACCATGCCTCTCAAAACAAAAACAAAAAACATACTTTTTTAAAAAGGAAAGATCAGTCCTGAAGTACAAGGAGTTAAATTCTGAGGCTGCCTTGAGACGCTGTCTTCTAAACACAAGTTACTGAAGTTGAATGATTCTGTGAGATATAGAAGTCAGGAGGGACTCACTGAGCACAATTCATGAATTTAATCATCTCGTTTAGTATCCTGACCTGCAGGTACTAATTATAAAGCACTGTGAAAATTATGGCAAATGACTCCCGTATTAACTGTTTTACATAAATATGTATTTCTTAACTGCTAATAGAAATAGCTGGTATTTTCAGTTCGTTTTTCTTCTTCATGTATACATTACCTACTAAGGAGCAAGAAAAGAGACAAAAGCCATAAAATGCTCACTTTATAACCTACCTCAGAGATGCAAGAGGATGTAAGCTAAGGAATGATGCTTGGGTTCAAGCCAAGCCAAATGGCCTCTTTATCCTTAAACATCCCTCCAGGTTGCAGCAGATGTAACAGTGACAGCCTTTCTAGTGTCTGACAGTGAGCAGTGTCTTTCTGCTGAGTGACGAATGATCAAGTAGCCAGGTGATGGGATGAGGACAGTGAGAGAGATGCTGAGGAGAGGCAGCACAGCCTCAGAGGTCTGGACTCTCTTGCTCCTGTTTCAGATCAAAGTCATCTCTCCACAAAATGTAAGCTGTATATTCCATCTATCTTCAAGGCAGCCTCCCGAGCAATTAGCTTGACTGCAATTTGGGTGCCACTGACTTAGCTCCCACAGTCTTCACTAACCATTAAGCAAGCAGCTGTTTAGGGAATTTTTTCTCCTAAATGAATTGAAATTTAGGGAGCTGTTTCATAGATGGCTCTTATTATTTCTCTTTCTCGGTCAAAGATGCCATTTGGTAATTTCTAGCATAAAGACAAAGGATAGATATCCTACCCTCACCTTTGCAAGGCTGAGGGATAATGCAGTTAATCTGCAGGAAGCAAAAGCTTAGAAACAGTCTAAGGGACCAGCACATTCATCTGTCCCAAGATATAAATGGATTATCAATCAGACTTTGTCTCTGCAGGCATCCACGTTTGCTTGTTTCCCAGATGCTCGTGTGAGCTATTAAGCCAAGTACTGAAACAACAGGAGGAGGTACTTGTGTTGGTCTCAATCACCAGACAGGACCATGGGAATTCCAAATACAGCCAAAGGCTCCAAAAAGTCTAAACATGTGAATTATTATCAGCCTCTTATATTTTCCTATATCAAGGCATACTAAATATGAGACAAAATAAGTGATAAAATTAATAGCATTTTATCATTACATATTTACTTTCTGCTCAGTGACAGATTTAAAGTCCTAACACTGCATACCTGTCTAAGGATTCATATATAATAATAAAACATGTGAATGTATGTGTTCATGTCTGTAATGTTCTGTCATATATAGACAGACAGTTTGGTCAAGAGTGACCATTATTGTTAATCCAAAAAGCAAAGCCTTACTGTAACAATGTAAAAGGAGATGAGAAAGTCCAAATGTGGATTCATCGCTGTACAATGAATTTATAAAAAGCAAAAATATGCTTTCACAGAGACTATAATATCTTAAAATTTCAACAGAATAAAATAATAAGGCTAAAGGTTTTTTGTTTGTTTGTTGGTTGGTTGGTTGGTTTTTTGTTTTTTGTTTTTGTTTTTGTTTTGTTTTTACAGTTGGTAGGATTCTGAGACTGAGTCTCATACAGAAACCCAGGCTATCCTGAAACCTACAACGTAGCCCAGGATGGCCCCAAACATTTTTCAGTCCTCCTACCTCAGCTTCCCAAGTGCATGAGCCACTTCTGAAAAGAAGGTCAAAGTTCTGTTGTACTTATACAATAGAAACTTAGACATTTCTAAAGACAAATATCTTCCTCTCATGTTTAAAGATGGTAATGGCAATCTGGATGCAATGGGGCACATCTATAATTCCAGCATCCCATAGCAAGTTGCTCAGAAGCTAGTTGGCCAGCTAGCCTGCAATACACAGTCTAGCAACCAAAACAATGGAAACTATGTCATGAAGAATGTGGAAAGTGAGAACTAACTCCCAAAAGTTGTTCTCTTGCTTCCAAATGTGCTGTAGTGTGTGCATACCTGCATACACACACACACACACACACACACAGAGAGAGAGAGAGAGAGAGAGAGAGAGAGAGAGAGAGAGAGAGAGAGAGAGAGAGAGAGAGAGATTGGCAGTGGCTAGGACCAGAGCCAGTCAATGCTATTTTAATACAAGTGAACACCAGTAGCCACAGGTGTTGCATTCTGATTAACTGAGAATCATAATTCGTGTATGCTATGCTGCTGGTGAGCCAGATCATCTTGCTAGCCAGTACTTTCATTGATCAACCATGTAATGCAAATGAAAACATTTACTATCTTTGTTCTTAAAATATGTTTTAATCTGTACCCCATAGTGTAAAACAACATGACATCATCAAAACTGTACAGGGAGTTTTAAAAAGTAGCTAAAGACAAACAGAGTATACTGGGGTAATTAATATAGTTACAACTGCCACAGCATAGGGAATTATAGCAGAGCTGTATTTTGTGTGGTAGTTCAGGTCCTCCAAATGCATGTAAAAAAAATTTCTCTGAGACCCAAATGGCAGCAGCCAGTTAACATCAAAACGTTTTCTAAGCCAGAGTTCAGACTGAATGGGCAGGTCTGTGTCAGATACAATGTAATTTCCTCTACACATGGTTGATACAGTTTTAAACCCTGGTTTCTGTTTTCTTAAATGTAGGCATTCACCTTTGAAAAATCAATGAGGGGCTTTGCTTAAATATCGCTCATGATGCACTTTCTGTGAGAAAAGCAAAGGGACCTGCAAAACAGTTGCCCAGCTGATTAAAATCCTGTGTTGCATATGAATTAAAACTATTGACCATTTAGAGAAACAATTAAAAAGCTCTACAATGCATTAGCACAGAATCCCATCAGTTTTCTGTCTGAGCCCTAGCGAAATGTCTCTCTTTGTTCCTACAGCTCATTAATTCCCAAGCTGTGTTATTAAGGATGATAACGTTTAGTTTTTCAGTGTTTTGCTTTCTTCTCTCTCTTTTGTTTTTAAAGAGCAAATGGGCATTTTACATCCTGAACATGGATAGTCATTTCAGAGTTCTACTCATACCACTGAAGAGCATCTGACCTTGAGAAACATGCTCAGCTTTCTTTCTTGGCCAAATAAAAGCAAAGTTCTCAAAATCAATATTCAGTTCCATGGTGGTTTCAGAAAATCCATTTTCCCCTGTTCCCTCATAGATCCTGGACAGTTTATTGCCTGGCATGATCTCACTGTGATTCTTAGAGGCTAAAAGACATGTAAGGAAAGCATAGACTCAGGAGACTGGTGCCCTGGTCAAATGTCCAGGCACCCATCTCTTAGTGATTAAGTAATTACCAACTTTCAGTGGCTATAATATTTGTTTCACTCCTTATGGCGTAATGTTTAGATATATATATAGATAGATAGATATATAGTAAACTTATTATAGTGATGCAAATTAACATAACACATACATCTCTTCATATAGCCACCATGAGTATGTGTCGAGAATACCTACAATATACTCTATTTGCAAATTTCAAATATACAGTGCTATATAATAGATCCCTAGAGGATTTCCATACTTATCGTTGAATCTGTATATTTTATCAGTATCTCCTTATCTCTCTCAGCCTCCATCCCTGATAGCTACCATTCTACTCTCTGCTTTTATAAATTTGGCTTTTAGATTCCATATGTAAGTAAAATTATCAAGTGTCTCTCTGTATCTCATTCATCATGATGTCTCTCAGGTCAATTTACATTATTGCAAATGGTAGAGTTTTACAATCCCTGGAGACTGAATAATGTTGTAGTGTGTGTTTCTATAAATAACAACTTCCTTTGCATTCATCTCTTGATGGAGACTTAAGCTTTCACATCTTAGCCATTGCATGTTGTGTTGTAATAATCATTGTGACATATACCTAATGTCATAATGTGTCTTTGAGAAACTGATGCCATTTCTTTTAAATAAATGGTCAGAAGTAGGATTGATGGATCATGTTATAATTTATAGCATGGTTATAATTTTATTGTGAAATAATCTCTAAATTGCTTCCTAATATAACCATAGTCATTTATATTCTCACCACAAAATAAGTGAGATTTCCTGTTCCTTCATTTTTCTTACCAAAAGATTTGACTTTTTGGTAACAGTCATCCTAAGAGATGGGAGGTTATATTATATTGTAATCTTCCCAGTGTTGTGGTTAGTAATATTAGGCAGCATTTCTTTTTTTTTCTTTTTGAATAAAGTCTAATTTTTTATTCATGTATCCCCTTGTTCAAACTCTCTTCCCCCTCCCACCCTTCCAGTCACTCTCTCTTCTCCCCATCTCTTTCTCTCCTCCCCAGCAAGAGCAGGAGGTCCCAAGGTCCCAAAGTGGCTTAGTTCAGCATCCACTCCAGGAAGATCTGCTTTTCTCACCCCAACATCAAGACTGGGTCAGGTGTTCCTCTGGAGGGAGTGGGCTCCAAGGTGTTGGTCCAAGGTGCTTCAGATCCCGAGCTGTTCAGTGGTTGTAGATTAAGCAGCATTTATACACCTATTGATCAAACTGTATTTTGTTTGAGAAAATAGCTATTGAAATTCTTTGTCCATTTTTAGTCAGGTTGTTTGTTCTTTTTCTTTTTTTTTGCATTTTTAAAGGATTTTATTTTTTCCCTTCTTCTTTATTTATTTTGTATTTATCAAGAAAAACAGTAAAATGAATTTAACATGCTGATAAGTTAACAATAACTATAAAGAAGATAAAAATCATAAGCGTGACTTATCAAGGCTGATAATGCAAATAAGATTGCTACACATATATTTACTTTGTGTTCAGCTTTCCCTCTGAATTTTTTTTCCATCCCTGTATATCCCCATTCAAGGTCCCTTTCCCCTCCCACCACATCAGGTCATTTTTACTTCTCCACAACTCCCCATCCCCTCCCTGGGCAGGCAGCAGACAGTCGTATGGTCCCACTGACCCAATAATGCTTAGTTCAGTCTCCACTCCTGGCAAATCCAGTTTTGTCCCCCCTCCCTCAAGAGTGAGTCAGGTGTTCCTATAGTTGGAGTGGCATCCGAAGGGTCAGTCCAGGGTGTTTCTGATCCCAAGCTATTCAGTGGTTGTGGTTTGCAGCTTGGGCATGCTTTGCTTTTTTCTTGTTTGTTTGTTTAGAGACCACTAATGAGTGAGTACATCCCCTGCTTATCTTTCTGGGTTTGTGATACTTTGCTCAGGAGGGTATTCTCCAAATCCATCGATTTGCCTGCAAATTTTAGGATATCATTTTTTCTTACTGCTGAGTAGTATTCCATTGTGTGATGTACCACAGTTTGTTAATCCATTCTTCAGTTGAGGGACATCTAGGTTGTTTCCAGGTTCTTGCTATTACAAATAATGCTGCTATGAACGTAGTTGAGCTAATACCTTTGAAGTATGACTGTGCATCTTTAGGGTATATACCCAGAAGTGGTATTGCTGGGTCCTTGGGGAGATTGATTCTCAATTTTCTGAGAAACCGCCATATTGCATTCCAAAGTGGCTGAACAAGCTTACACTCCCACCAACAATGGAGGAGTGTTCCCCTTGCTCCGTATCCTCTCCAACATAGGCTGTCATCTGTGCCTTTTATCTTAGCCAATCTAACAGGTGTTAGGTGGTATCTCAAAGTTGTTTTGATGTGCATTTCTCTGATGGCTAAAGATGATGAGCACTTTGTTCTTTTTCTACAGTGTTCCTTATACATTTTGGACATAATCTTTCACTAAATATATTTGCAAATATTTTCTTCCCTGTGTTAGTTTATCTATTTATGTTGCTTATTGTTTCTTTTCTGTGCTGAAATCTTTTTATCTAATACCATTTGACCTTTTGTAAACCTAGGTTTGGGGGTCATATCCAAGAAAAGTTATTGCCAAGTCCAATGTCAAGGAGCTTCTGTCCTCTGCTTTCTTCTAAAAAGTTCTATCTTGAGTTCACATGACTTTTAAAAAATTATTTTGATAAGACAGACTTTCACAGTGTGCAAGGCTAGTCTAATAATTGTTATGTGGCGAAAGCTGGTCTTGAACTCATGACCCTCATGCGTCTACCTCTCAAGTTTTGCAATTTTAGACAAATGTTATCATGCTCAGCTTTTAGAAAAAAAAAATGGACATTGAATTGAGTGAGTGTTTTCCTGCATGTATGTATGTGCACTTTCATCCCTGGTGCCCGCAGAGGTCAGAAGAGTGTGTTGGATCCCCTGGAGCTACCATGTTGAGTCGTGAGCCACCATGTGAGAACTGAGAACATAACTCAAGTCCTCTGCAGCCACTGAGCCAACCCTCCAACCCCAATTATCACCTTTTAGAGCTCACGACTTTTAAAGTCTCAGAAACATAACATCTCCTAGTAGCAAAAAAAAAGCATTTCTTAAAAGAAAATGTGGTCTCTTCAGGATCTGCTCATTGTAACAAGTATGAACAATGGACACACGGGTTTATTCCTGTCACATAAAGATGAGGGAAGGGGAGCTGGAGCCTGCTCAGCTCGTCTATGGTATCATCATCACTGGAGTCACGAGCTTTTTCTATCTGCTGGTTTTCCTCAGTATTTCACTTTTGTTTTGGTGGGTTTTGTACAAACAGAGTCCACAAGGAAGGAAGTGAACGAGGAGGTCATTTCCACTGTTATCTCAGAAGTCAGATCTAGATCACATAGCCACCCTAGTTGCAGGACTGTCTAGAAAAAGTGTGTTGCTAGAAATAGAATTTTCTTAAATAAAACTGAGTTCTAAGAACAAGGAAGAAGGGACCCTTGCACTGCCCACACTTAGGATTCTTGGGGTACAGTAGTGACAATAACCCAAAGATGTCTGCTCAGGTTGGTTCAGGAGACAGCTTTTCAGTGGGAAATCTTGCATTTCTAAAATTGAGAGAACTTCTCTATGGAGTAAGCTGGCATTTACTTTCTTTGCTTTAAGTGAAAAGAATATGGCTGTGCAGTTGAAGAGCAGTTCACCTCTGTGGTTACTGTTTTTTTTTTTTTTTCCAGTAGTTATACTTTGGTTGAGTTTAGTCACACTGTGTAGGGCCTACGGTTGGTGTCATCCAGACATACATTCTATCCTAATGCCTATTGGAAGTCTCTCTCACCACAAGGTAATTTATGAATAGTTCTCACTTTAGTGTGGACCCTTTAAGGGCTCTGTTGGAGTTTGTAGACTTCCGGACAGTGAGTAGCACAGACAGTGCAGCCATCAACACTGAAGAGTTCCCAGTTGGTGCTACTTTCTTCAATGTGAAGGATGCTCTTGACTCATGCAAATCCTATTCAAATAATTGCTTATCCTGACTCCAACAAGGTGTAGGGATTTATAAATTCTCTATCTGTGATATGAAAATAAAACAAATGTAAAAAAGTATAATTGGGCCTGAAAATGTAATGTCCATAATCAAACTTGTGTGAATTAAGTCCACCTAAGAAAAGTAGATACTTGTTTGCTAGACATGAAACTTTCCAAGCCACAAAATAAGGAAAAATTGTTCTGTACTGGCTTTGATCCACTTTTTTATTACTTGCCTTTTAAAGCCCTAATAAATTATAGGATCCATCTAGGGCATGTAATAAATAACTTTTTATCTTCCACAATGCTTGACCATTAGTAAATTTATCAAATTACCTCTAGAAAAACCCTGTTGAAATTTTCCTAGTAATAGGCATTGTGCTTTCTTCCTGCATCTGTGGGCCTGGTACAATACTAGGTATGATGCAGATGTTAATGGGTACTAGCTGAAGATAATAAGAAGAGTGAGATATGGCTTATAGGACAGCAGGGCAGAAGAGGCAGATGGTCTCTTAGGGCAAGGAGACAGTCCGGCAACTAAGAGGCCATCTGGGGACAAGAGTCATAGAAAGGCCATGGCTGCCATGGAGAGGGGGAATTTTACCTAGTGCACTTGGCAAGACTTACAGAGCCAATTGGCACCATCCGAGTAAAGATCAGGAACCAAATGTTCAATGCCACAGAGTGGAGTACCATGGAGAGGATAAATATTTGTTACCAGATCCAGTTCTGACATCCACTTAGATTTATTTTTAAATAATACAGGCCTTATTAAAGTAATTAGCCTAGCTGTGAGAATTTAGTCCCTGATTCTGGAGTTCTGAAAATAATAGAGCACATGTTGAATAAAAAGATAATTCGTAGACTCCATTTTTCTCTTGGGCCCTGTTTTTTAGGTACTTGCTTATTTCCCAAATTCGTAAGTATTGAGCTAATGTAATGCTTTAATTGTTCTTGCTTCTCTGTGACAGTGACAGAATGTAAGCAGTAACACTGATTGATTTCACATTTTGATTAAATTATTAAAAAAAAAGTCTATCTAATTTTTATTTTAATTATACAATACAGTTGCAGTGTGTTCTTTTAAATCTGGCTATAAAATGAAGAACTAATAGTCCTATCTTGATGATGTACTAAAATGTTTATTTTACCCTTATTCTGTCACTATTGATTTCTTTTGTCATTGTGTCCTTCTAAATGAGACTACTGAGTCTGAAATATTTATGTGTTTAAGGATACTTTAATGTCAGTCAGATATAAAAGAGCCAATATTTCATGCCATTGCATTAGATTTATTCAGTCATACTTATACATACTGTGCCAGGTTAGAATATGTATAGATACAGTGCAGAATCAAAATAAGAAGATGCAAATTTCATCTTCTCTTTTAAAGTGAGAACACCTCACTCTGGGCTTTAGGAGACACTGCTGGAAAAGAATGTAATGAACATGAGGGAACTCGAAAATGCTGAAGACAGAAAGCCCCTCCCGTGCTCAGAGATAGGCGGGACTTATATTGTGAGAATTACTGTATTACCAAAAATAACCTGTAGATTCAAAATCATCCTCATCAAAATTTCAGTGACAGGATTAGATAAAAATAATTCTAAAATATATGAGAAAGTACAAAATACCTTAAGTAGCCTGGTCACCCATAAACAGAAAAAACAATGTTGACAGTGTCGGGATGTCTGGTCTCAAACTATATTACAGAGCCATAGTAATAAAAACAGCATGCCTCTTACTAAGTTTTGATACTGGGAGAGGGTGGTCCTACCTCAACAAGATCTACCAGACTGCATTGAGATACCCTGGGAGTCCTTATCCTCTCTGAGGAATGGATAGGGGATGGAGTGGGGGAAGCTGGGCGGAGGACGGGAAAGAGGGGAGGGAGGGGAAACAGTTATGCATATATTAAAAAAAATTATATAAAAAATTCTTTAAAAAGAAAGAAAAAGAAAATGGGGGGCTGTATGTAGCCAGAAGCTTACCTATGTCTCATAGCCACTTGGTCCCAAATGAACACACAAAGGCTTGTATTAATTACAAACTGTTTGGCCTATGGCTCAGGCTTCTTGCTAGCTAGCTCTTACATCTTAACTCAAACCATATCTATTACTCTGTGTTTTCCACATGGCTGTGGCTTACCTGTGCTCCATTACATCTTGCTCCCCTGGCATCTGCCAGCACCTGCTCTGACCTGCCTTTCTGTTCTCTCTGTCTCTCTTGGATTCTCTGCCTGGCTGTAAACTGTCTTACCATAGGCAAAACAACTTCATTGATAACCAATAGTAGGAGCAATATTCACTGCATACAGAAAGACATCCCACATCATTTAGTGTAGTGGTATTTGCTCTACCCATGACCTTGGGCTATCAGCCCAGAAAGAGGCAATGCTCCTTGCCTATAGCCTAGGGATGTGACATCATATAAGGATGGAGAGAAGAGTCACACCTTCTGTCTGTCATGGTGGGACACTGGGCAGCCATGTACTTGCCATCCAGGATAGAACAGAAGATGACTTATTTCAACAGTTTATTCAGTTCTGTTTCTCGTGAGTATATCCCCCAATTCGTAAATTCCTATTGCCCATTTTTAAAAAAAAAAAAAAACCAGCATGCTTCTAGCACAAAAACTGGAATAGAGGACCCAGAAAGAAACTCAGAAAGCTACCTACAGTCACTTTATTTTTGACAAAGTGTCATAAATCATACATGGGAGAAGGAGAAGAAGATGACTCTTATTCCACAAACTGTGCTGGGAATACTGGGTATCAGCATATACAGGACCGAAACTACATCCTCATCTTTCACTACAAATAATAAGAAAAAATCCAAAATAGGTCAAAGATCTTAATGTAAAACCCCAAACTCTGAAACTGGTAAAGGAAAGCATGGACAGACACATCAAGATACAAGGCTAGACAAGGAGGCCAAGATCACAGGAAGTAATCCCCAAAAGTGATGAACTAAACAGCTACTGCACAACAGAGGAAACAGCCAGCAGTCAGCCTTCAGAATGGAAGAATAGCAGACGGGGATTAATATCTGGAATGTTAACAACAACAACAAAATCCTCCAAAATTAAATATCAAAAAGTCATTTAGTCAACACATGGATTATTGAATTGATTAAACAATTCTCAAAGGGAAAGCACACAGGAAAAAATATAGCTAAAACAATATTCAACATGCTTAGTCTTTATGGGAATCCAAATTAAAGCTTCTCTGAGATCCATCTCAAGCTTGACAGAATTTGCTTTTTTTTAGTGAAAAAGGAAACAAATAAAAACCTATGTACTGGGTTGGGAGACTATGAAGCATCAACACTACACAAAGAACTATCGGAGATGAAAAAATGCTGGGAGTGAAAGAAATAGCCTTTGCTGGTGGAGAGCACAGCAGTTAGTTATTCTATATCAAATGCTCAGCCCTGACAATATATGTACATGTGACATTATACAGACTTGGCAGATTTCATTTAGAAATATATATGTACACACACATATATAATAATGTAACAACAATTAGTGAATACTGAGGCCATGAATTTGAAAGAGAACAAAAGCACATGGGGATTTAAAGAAAGAAAAAAAGAAAAGATAAATGATGTATTCATATTAAAAACTCAAAAGTACAAGAAACAATTTGTAAAAGTCAACAAATTGCACTGAGCACTGATCAAGCTGTGGGAGAAAGAGGGACCCTTTTCCCAGGTAAGGGGAGTGTGAACTGGTACATCCACTGTGGATTATAAGGGTTTCCTAAACAATGAAAATGGAATTACTCTATGCCTCAGCTATAGGATTCCAGATATTTTGCACAGCCATGTTCATTGTTACATACTCACAATAGCTAAGACATGGAACCAGGCAGAGGTCCATCAGCAGACAAACAGATTATTTAAAGTGGTACATATACACGATGTAATTTTATTCATAAGGAACGAAAAAATGAAATTATGGCATTCTCAGGAAATGAGTGGAATGAGAGAATATTGTTAAACAAAATAAGACTCATAAAAATGAATATGACTGTTTTCTGTCAAATGAGGAATCAAACCAGCCAGCCAGCCATGTACATAAACAGAAAAGTACAAAGCTAATAATGAATGGTCTGGACCTGACCTGAGGTAGGGTAACAATATGTATTAGACACTGTGTAAATGGACAGGCTACATTTGATCCCCACTAGGGGATCCAGGAACACAGGCCTCACAAGAAGTTGAGGTATGGTTTGGGCCAGAAATTATCCCAGGGTAACTTATTCAGCCATGCAAGATGTATAGCATGTAGCAGTGAAGGCTGAAGAAGGCTGGAGCTGACCCAACCGAGGATACCCAGATGCTCAGAGACCAACACCACGTGGCAGAGTGGGAATAAGGCCAGATATTACCTGTGTTAAGGAAGGCGTTCTAGAATGCCGAAACCCACAACATTTAGTGGAGACAGAGGAAGCAAGGAATAGACCAGAGTGACCAGAGTAGGGCACTGGGCACAGCAAGCCACTGGCAGTGACAGAAACGGGAGTGGCCAGGGGCCTGTTGGTACTGGAGAGTGACTATTAGGCAAAGAGCAGCTGACCCTCAGAGGAAGACCAGAGATATAGACCATATGCCTGAGCAGTCTCCCACAGAGGAAAAGACACCCCAACCCTACTCTGACTTAGTTCTCTCTAAAGAGTGAACATGTATCCATGGAAAGAAGAGAGACCTTGAACAGAAGGAAGATAAATTTAAAAAAGAGGGAGGGAAGGGAAGGAGGAAGGGAGGGAGGGCTGACTCAGCCAACAAATTAACTCTAGATGTGCAAGTCCCTGCAAAAAACAAAGCAACACAAACACTCACGCTTATGGTAACACACATGCACACAAACACACACACACACACAAATACTCAAAAGACAATGTGTTTCCTCCTAAACTAACCAATCCCATGATAATGAACCCTAATGAGAGACACTTAGAAAAACATTCCAAGAATTCAAAAGGATGACTATAAATATGTTCAAACAACTCAAAGAAGATAGAGTGGTATCCAAAGAGAGCAGAAGAGCTGTGTGAGAGAAGGAAACCATTTCAAGCTATTAACTCAGAATCCCATAAAAAGATGAATTGGTGAAAAACAAAAACTAAAATGATGCTGCTAATGAAAAAAAAAAAAAAAAACAGTAAACCAAAAATAACGCTCAGAGGAATTTCAGAATCAAAATGTGGACAATATGGAGGACAAAACAGCAGGGCCTGGAGATGAGCTAGGGATCTGGATTTTCCTGTCAAGTGAAAGAAAACTTTTAAAAATACAAACAGAACCTGAAAGGGTTTGGAGACATCATACCAAAGACCAGATCTACAAATTAAAGGTATAGAAGGCAGAGAACTTGATGTCAATAGCATAAAAAAAAGAAAACACATCTGAATAAAGCCAAATTTCCAAATCTAGAGAAAGCAATGCCTATCCTAGTCCAAGAGGAATAAAAAGAGGAAGGAAACATGAGATGGGGGAGAGCTTTACATGGAGAAGGGGGAGGGAACAAGAGAGTATGTGGTGTGTATGTCCTAAAGCAGAGGAAGCTATGTGGAAAGAAAGGGGAAGCTGTAAGGGGGAGGGAACATGGAGAATAAAGTATAACGGCACATATGTATGAGCATGTCACAACAGAATGCATTTCTTTGCACGCTAACCAAATAATTTTTTAAATTCATGATGATGCATTTGGGAAAACCAGGTGTGTCATGGTTTTAAGTACCAGGCTGTGTGTTTCTGCACTGAATGCCCTCTGACCATTACTTTGTGCCCGGGAGTCTATCCAGCTGAGACCTTTATATATATGAACAGTATGAAGCTCCCACCCAACACATGATGTAAAAATCAAGAGATATCCTAAGACTTAGCCAAAGGTTATGGACATGGTACATTCCTTGCTGAGCAAGTGTATGGACCTGAGCCCAGGTTATCATAGCATATGTGACATGGATGCTGCAGTGGCTGCCTGCCATCCTGGCAATCCTGTGACAAGATGGGAGATGGAGGCAGGAGAACTCCTGGGAGCTTAAGGGTCGTGTATCCTGGTATACACAGTGGCAAACAGAGAGCCTGTCTTAACTAAGAAAGTGAGGACACCTGAGATTCTCTGACCTCCACTACCACACCTTGAACATTTGTACCTGCATTCAGGCCCATGAACATACATATAAATATACATTACATACAAACAAATAGTAATTTTAAAATAGTCAAGGTTGGAGAGATAATAGAAAGAATTCTAGGAAGCCTGAATGACTATGGGCAGGTGTCTTTATTTTAAATGTTACATGCCTAATGTATATAATTTTGTGAGAAATTAGAGGATATACATGGAATCTCTAGGGCTGGCTATTCCTCACTGAGTATAAACAGAGTTGTGTAGTAGGAATCATGCATTATTCACCTTGACCTAGAGGTGTGGCTTTCAGGCCTTGAGGACTAATGTATGGGACATGACCAGGCCAGTCTAAGGACTAGTATATGCCATCCTTCCTTCCTGTTTGCTCCCTCCTGCTCTTGGAGAGGACCAGAGCCACTGCTGCTGCATGGACCAGTCCAACTTTCCAGGAATTGCCCTAATAGTCAATCCCTTGTGAATGTTTCATATAAACCCCTTAATAAATCTTTTCATATAATCAGTTGCTAGTAAGTAATACCCTAAATAGAATTGTCAGTGTAGTAAGACAATATTGTATGAATTGAATATTTCATAATGAAGGTGCATTTACATTTCTGTTAGGGTTTAAGGATACAACAGTGCACCTAAGTTGTACTTCCAAAAGTAAAAACATCTGTGAGTACCATGAATTGGCATACAAAGATGTAATAAGAGTACATAACGCCCATAGCTTCCGGTTCCGCTCCCGGGACCAAGTGCTGTCTGCTGAGTCCCAGCGCACTCTGGAGCAGGGGCAGATAAACTCTGCAGGTCATCATACCCGCAGCTCCTGCTGAGGGAAGTTGCACAGCTACCCACCACCACCTCAAACTGACTGAGACAACATCTGCAGGGGTCTCTGAAGGACAGACTCAGACCCTGACGAGAGAGGGGACAGGAGGCACACAAACCCGAGTGCCACAACTGACTAGGAGCCATCTAATCGTGAACCACTGAAGCCATGGGCAAACGTCAGTGCAAAAAATTACATAATAATACAAAGGACAACATGGTAACTCCAGAACAAAGTGGCGATCTTACAAATACAAGACCTGAACTGAGCAATGAAGAGGAAACAGAAGCAAGCAACAACAAAAATTACTTTTTGATGATCATTGAAGCTCTAAAAGAAGATATGAAAAAAAGCCTTAAACAAATAGAAGAAAACACAAACAAAAAATTGGAAGAGATGAGCAAATCTATGAAAGAAACATGCCAGGAACTAAAAGCTGAAATAAAAGCTGAAATAGAAGCAATAAAAAAGGCACAAAATGAGGCAAAGATGGAAATAGAAAACCTGAAGAAAAAAGCTGGAACTACAGATACAAGCATAACAAACAGAGTTCAAGAGATGGAAGATAGAATCT